>CM069446.1:75991585-76053789 GCA_035610835.1 Ophiura sarsii
CAAATAGACAGGCATGTTTAAAATGAAACTTGTCATAGCACAATCCTGGATCTTTAAGGCACCTTTGTTAGAATTCCACACATAAATAACTTCTTTTATTCATAATCATTGTACTAAAAAGACAGGAATCTTGGTGTTTAAAGCAGGTCATGTGTTTTAAGCTCGCCTCCTTTCGCGTTACACACGGATTTTGGCTTTCGCGACATGATTTTAACTTTACACATTTATATTTGCTTGTATACCCCCCTGAGGTAGTAAAAGTATACATTTTCTGAAGGGAAATTGCATGAGAAAACCAAATATGCCATTGAAATTATAGTACGACTAAGAACTAAAATGGTATGATCGGAAATGTTCGGGAAAATATCAGAGTTTTTTGTTTTTAATTTGAGATCCATATATTTTTTATACCTACCCCTATCATTATTTACTTTACATATTTGAATTCCTCATGAAATTACCCATTAGATGATATATAATTGTCAAAGTTGCTACGTCGGTATGGTAATTATACCGGCTAGTGAATATCTCCAATTTTTATTTTATATATTTTTAGAATTTTCAGAAATATTTGTTTAATGATGAACCATTCCCTGATCTAAACTGCATTTCTGAATTCCTCTAGTTACAAGCTTTCCAAAAATGTATACTTTTGCTATCATAGGTTGAAAACTTTTTCTTTTATAGTCATTTGTCTAAATCCGGTAAATTGATGATGATGATGATTCATTGACCGTGTAGCGAATAGGAAGAAAGCTGATGATCATGGACTTATCCATATTTAATTAGTTGTTACATATAGTTGACAAGTCTGTTGAACCACATACTTAAAGACTACTAAATATCCTTTAAAATGGGACCAGAATGGTGTTTGTAACATTAGGGATGGCTAGTTATTGTAAAAAGAACAAAGCATGGGGTAATCCCCATTGAGTTTGTACAGGCGGCACCCTTCCAGCACCACCCCTGGTCCCCAAACTTCAAACAGCTTTATCTCCATTTCTGTATTAGCTATACCAATGCCATTTTGCAGGCAGATAGCTTGTTATTAGGGCTTTAAAATGATACCAAATTTGTTGAAATAGCTTTTGTGGTTTTAAAATATTTGAGGAATATGGCAGCATTTAACTAAAAAAATGTAACGGCACCACCCTATTGGGAGGCGAGTTCATAACGCGTGACCAGCAGTAAAACGAACACGACATATACAAATAGCTTTCGACGTATTACTATTAGATAATAAAACGTGGATAGTTATCTTCCTTAGACAAATAATACGCCAGAGCTTAATAGTCTATTTTGTCAGAATTCCGAGTGAACATACAACACATATTAGTAGTGAACCCCCCCTCAGTTTTCGCAGTTTCATGTTTATGTTTGATGAAAAGAACCAATTTTGAATCATGTTTAATTTTTTCTTCTTCTTCTAGTTAGATAGTTTAAAAAACAGTCTTTTTGTCTTGTTCATATCAGTTCATACACTGACAATATAGTTTGCATAATATTTATAAAGTGTTCCCAGTTTGATGAACACAACTTGGATTATCTTAATGAATGGTTTTACTCAATGGCGTAGCCAGTTGAGGGGATGAGGCGATCCCCAAATTGCACCAAAGTCATCTTAATACCATTCCCTAGGAGTGGTTTTCTTAACTTTCTTATTTAGTTTTTGAATTATTGACCAAAAAGTGCCAAAGATGTGATTTTAGAGGTAACAAATCACGTTTTTGGCACCTTTTGGTCAATATTTCAAAAAATAAATCACTTGTAAAAAAGGAAAAAACCCTCCTATATATATAAGGAATTTTATTAGGATTATAATAAAACTAGAACGACAACATTTGATAAAATATATTTTGAGTTATCTTTGCCATACTTACTTACTTACTTTCGTCGACCTCGGTCGGAAGCCATGATGAATTTTCGCCAGTTCACTCTGTCTTGCACTTAGATTGCGTAGCTCTTGCTGGTTGATGCCAGCATCTTTACTAAGGTATGTCTTGAGACACTGGTTCATTCAGCCTTCTTACACAGTGGGCAGCAAAATTGAGGCGTCGACCCCTAACAGTTTCTGATATTTTTGGAAGCCCTGCATAGATTTTTCCTCTCTTGTGGGATGATCCTTTTTTTTAAAAATCTTTTATTGTTTGTTACTATCATTTTACATGGTTTCATCATGTTTACATTTCATAATATCGATACATGTATAACACATTTTCATATGCTTTTCAGCATGTTTACATTGCATATCAATTTACTTTCCAGCATTTTTATATGCTTTTCGGCATGTTTACATTCGTAATTTTCACATTTCATGTCAAATACATACTTTTCACATTTCATTGTTCATGCCTACAAATACATATGCTTTTCACATTTTCATATGCTTTTCAGCATGTTTTCCTTGCATATCATGTATAGCACAATTTCATATGCTTTTCAAGCATGTTTACATTGCATATCATTACATGTTAACACATTTTCATTATGCTTTTCAGCCTTTTTACAAGTAAACATGTTTACATGTTTACATTCATGTTCACATCACATTTCACATGTTTACATTACATATCAGCATTTTTACATGTTCATGTTTACATTCATGTTCACATCATTTTTCACATTTCACATGTTTACATTACTTGCCTGTCATATGCTTTTCAGCATGATTACATTGCCTGTCATGTATAGCACATTTTCATATGCTTTTTCAGCATGTTTGTATATGCTTTTCATTCACATAATTTTCATAGTTTCAATCGCATGTATAACACATTTTCATATGCTTTTCAGGTTTACATTGCATATCATTATATAACACATATGCATTTCGGCATGTTTACATTCATGTTCACATAATTTTTACATTTCATGTTTACATTTCATATTAATTACATGTATAACACATTTTCATATGCTTTTCATCATGTTTACATTTTTGGCTTTTCAGCATGTTCATTTCAACATTACACGGTATATCATGTTTACAATACATAGCATCATGTTTAGATTGTTGTAAATCTTCTTTCATTTTTTAGATCAATTCTTCCAGAGTTTTCTAATTTTAAGTTCTAAATATAAGACACTTAGTAAATCAGGATGTTTTCCATATCTGTACTTACTAATAGTTGATTTGGCAACACTAATACACGTATTGACGATATTAGTGTTCTTGTTATTATCATCATGGTAGCCAAACAATACATCTTTTTGCAATATCTTTATGTCTAGATTATACTGTTGCAAAAGTATTCTTTCAGTCTCTTTCCATATTATTTTGATTTTCTTACAACTATAAAAGAAATGTTCAATGTAATATATTTCGTTACAAGTTTCACAGATATCATTTTCTTCCTTCTTTATTTTCTTAAGAAATACTTTTGTTGGATAAATGTTGCTAATGATTTTCCAGTTCAATGTTTTTAGTCGTGGCTCTTTGATGTCTTGAACAAGTGTTTTCCAAATAATGGACCAATCAAAATTCATATTATCAAGCTTATTTTCCCAGAAATTTTGACATCTTGGTTTCAATGATATCTGTGATTGCATTGCTATTCTGTACAGTTTTGTTGTACATTTAGATAATTTAACAAAGGCTTCTCCATAATTAAAATGTACGTCATAGATATTGTTTAAAGAATCTGTAGATGTTTTCCACGTATGTGGCATTGCTTGTCTTAAAGCTATGTATTTCAACACAAAACTACCATCATTTTTAAAATGCAATTTCAGCTCCTCCATTGACTTAAATTCTCTATTTTGGTTATAAAGATCTGAGACGTACATTATACCCTTCTTTGCCCATTCCTTAAAATATAATGTTTTACCTCTACTAGTTAGACATTCATTATTCCAAATAACCTGATTTTCCCACGATTCTACTTGATCTATGTTCTGGGAACATTTTGTTAAAAACCAAGACTTAATCAAATTACTATAGAACATTCTTTCTAAAGTACAGTTGCATTTTAAAATATTGAGACCCAAATATGTTTCGCTTAATAAATGTAGTGGAATCATTTTCCATGTGTCTGTTTCGGGAGACATCAGCTTTTTTAGACAAGAAATCTTTAACGAATCTAAAAAATATTTAAAGTTCAGCATTTGTAGCCCACCATTTCCATAGTCATTGGATAAGGTCGCTCTCTTTACTTTTTCTGAGCCTCCTCATACAAATTTGAAAAATAAGCTATTTATTCGGTTTATAAACACTTTAGGTAAGTCTGATATTGAACCTATATACGTACATTTAGATGCCAAAAGACTTTTTACTATTTGTAATTTACCTACCATTGACAGATTTCTCATCGTCCAAGACCTAATTGCCTTTTCTATTGAGTCCATTTTAGCTTCCCAGTTTACACACATCTCTTCTAATTTAATACACGGATTTACTACAACACCCAATATTTTTACATTATTGTTGGGATGAAACTTCCAATTTATACCTCCAACCCCTTGCTTTCATGTTTTCTTGACCCCATCCAAAGTGCATCGCTCTTTGTTTTGTTTAGCTGTAATCCAGAAATAACTGTAAAATTATCAAGTACATTTATGACATTATATATAGACTTTTCATCCTTTACAAAAATAGTAGTATCATCCGCAAATTGTGTTATCTTTACCTCTTTGATACCCTGATCCACATAGGGTAATTCAATTCCTCTAATTTCACTTGATTGTCTTATTTTATTGGCCATGATTTCAGCCGCTATGATAAACAATAATGGTGATAAATTACAACCTTGTCTAAGACCGTCTTCTTGTATAAAGAAGTTTGACATGTGTCCATTATGAGATATACAACTTAGTGTATTATAAAACAAAGTAGTTATCCATTTTTTCATGGATTCACCAAAGTTAAAACTTTCAATAGCATATAAAATAAAATCTCTTCTTATCGTGTCAAAAGCTTTACGAAAATCAATACAAATCATAGCTCCTTCGATATTATTTTCATCGGTATATCTTAAGACATATTCTATCAGTCGAATACTTAATGCTGCTCCGCGCTTACATATAAACCCGTTTTGATCTGAATTTATTATAGAGGGTAATATTTTATTTATTCTTGAAGCAAGTGTTTTTGCTGCAATTTTGTAGTCTATATTCAGAAGTGTGATAGGTCTCCAATTGTCAAGATTGTTTCTCGGGAGTCCCTTTCCTTTATGAATCAAAGAAATAATACCACGTTTCTGTGAAGATGAGAGTTCGTTATTTTCATATGCTTCATTGAAAGAATTAATGACCAATCGGCCTACAAGATTCCAGTGACACTTGTAAAATTCTGCTGTTAGACCATCATACCCGGGACTTTTATTGTTTGCCATTTTATCCAACGATATTTTACACTCATCTGAAGCAAGTAGCCCCTCACATGATTCTTTATTACCCTGGGATAACCTGTTCATGTTTATATCTTTAACGAAAGTTGCATAGGTATGTTTTGAACTTGTACCTGTTTTTTTATATATATTCTCGTAATATTGTACTTGCATCTTAATAAGATCATCTTGTTTTTTCACAACATTCCCATTATTGTCAATCAAATCGGTTACTGATTTGTTGCAAATATTTCTTTTTTCTAGGTTCATAAAATATTTAGAACATTTTTCACCTTCTTCTGCCCACTGTACTTTGCTTCTGATGATTAAACCTTTCATGTAGTGATGATAAAGTAACTCATATACGGTATTCCAGTTTTATTTTTTCATATTTTTGGGATCTGATACGATGTTTTCAAAAGCAATTTTCATGCATTTTTCCAGATTGCACATTTTTAATTCATTTTCTTTTTTGCTCCCTTTTGCAAACTCTACTGAAAACGTTCTAATTTTGTTTTTGCATATATCCCATAGTTGCCTTGCATTAAGAATATCTTTAAATTCCTTTGTCGTTTCATTAATGAGATTTTCAATCCCTTCATTATAATTTTCTTTTTGTAGTAGGCTATTGTTCAATTTCCAGTATCCGGGACCTTTTTCTTGTTTTTGTATCTGTAATTTCATTTCTACAGCCATATGATCGGAACCATATCCTGAAATAATTTCAATATTCTTTACAAATTTTTCCAATACAGAAGGTATAAGTTCCCTTCTTGACAAATTTGCCCCTGCGAAAACACGTCGTGTTCTTGTAAGACCAAATACACCGTGGTTCAATGCCGAAATTTGCAAACAGAAATGTATTAGAAGGGAACTTGAACATAAATGGCGCAGGTCGAAACTCGTGGTTGACCGTCAAGCTTACTGTGAACAAAGGCAAGTGGTCATAAGTATGATTGAGAAGGCTAAAACCGCCTATTATTCTGATTCTGTTGCTCAGTGCCATGGTGACCAGAAAGGTCTTTTTCGTGTTGTCAACAATCTCTTGCACAAAAGTAAAGATCCTGTTCTTCCCAGTTGTACTTCTGATCAAATTCTTGCCAACAGGTTCTCACAGTTTTTTGTTGGTAAGATTGAGAGTATACGAAGTGGTTTTAATGAGAGTGTTGTGTTTCCATCTAATGACATACAAAAGTCAGTTTGTGTTCCTCATCTTACTGATTTTGAACCAGTCACTGATGCCGAGTTGTTAAAAATGCTAATGAGTGCACCTACCAAATCATGTGAATTAGACCCTCTACCAACATGGGTCATAAAAGAATGTGTTCATGACATTGTTCCATCAATAACTCGTATAATTAACATGTCTTTTTCAACAGGCATTTTTCCAAGTGCTCTAAAAACAGCATATATAAGACCTCTTCTAAAGAAGCTTGGTCTTGATAAAGAGGAACTCAAAAATTTTAGGCCAGTTGCCAATTTGTCGTTCCTTGGAAAAATGATCGAGCGCGTTGCTTCATCTCGCCTTAAGACTGTCATTGATGATTGGGAATTGCAAGATCCTTTCCAATCAGCCTACCGTGCAAATCATAGCATCGAGACAGCGCTGCTACGTGTTAATAACGATATTCTGCGTGCAATGGACAATGGCAAAATAACTGCCCTGGTGATGCTTGATCTCAGTGCTGCGTTTGACACTGTGGATCATAATATCCTACTGCAAAGGCTTCAAAATAACATCGGTGTGTCAGGCGTAGCACTGAAATGGTGTAAATCGTACTTACGGGATAGAATACAACATGTTAGAATTGGTGACACCTTGTCTGAGCCAGTTACACTGAACTATTATGTGCCCCAAGGTTCCGTACTGGGACCACAATGGTTCGTCATTTACACCGCACCAATCCGTCATATCTTTCAGAAATACAACCTCAAATACCACATATATGCTGATGATACCCAAATTTATTTTTCATTTGACGCTAACCAGACAGCTGCCACTGATGCAATTCATGTTATTGAAGCATGTGTTGAGGAGATCCGTCAATGGATGAAAAATAATTCTCTCAAACTCAACGATAGCAAGACTGAATTCATCTTATTTGGCTCCAAACACATGTTAGACAAGCTTTCTGACATTCACATTAATATAGGCAGCTCAACCATTGCTCCAGTGAAACAAGTTCGCAATCTTGGCTTCATTATGGATGCATCAATGACTCTAACTTCGCACATATCTTCCATTGTCAAATCAGCTTCTTTTCAATTAAGAAGCCTGGGCAAAATTCGGAAATTTCTGGACTCAAAGACAACAGAACAACTGGTTCACGCCTTCATCACTTCCAGATTAGACATCGGCAATTCTCTCCTTCACGGACTTCCTAAAGATCAGATTCATCGTTTACAAGTAATTCAAAACACGGCTGCACGTCTCATCACACGCACAAAACCATCTTCTCACATAACCCCAATCTTGTTTGATTTGCACTGGCTACCAGTTCATCTGAGAGTGCAATATAAGCTTCTCATACTCACTTATCGTGCCATAAATGAACTTGCTCCAGCCTACATCACTGAACTTCTTGCATTGTATAAACCGTCTCGGTCTGGCTTGCGTTCCACATCAAAAAATCTTCTGATTATGGAAAAGTCGTATCGGTCATGGGGGGACAGAGCCTTTACTATTGCTGCGCCTAGGCTCTGGAATTCACTTCCTAATCATATCCGTGCCTGTTCATCTCTCTCATCATTCAAAACTGGCCTCAAAACTCATCTGATGTATATTGCGTATAATTAAGCTGTTTCAATTAATTTTGTGATTTATTGCATTGTATAATTGTTGCTTTTTTATGCATTATTTGTATATGTATAATGTTCTCTGCTCTGGTTTCATTGTTTCTCTTGTTTAATTGTTCACTGCGCCATGAGTGCTTCGGCAGATTTGCGCGCATAATAAATGTTCAGTATTATATTATTATTATAAACCAATAATCTAAAGTTGATTTGACCTTAGACGACCTTCTACTCCACGTAAAACGTTTGTTATTTCCATGTTTTTTACGCCAAATATCTACTAGACTGAAATTATTGAGTATTTCCTCTATTTTACTGATACACCCCGCTGCATATTGTGTATTAGTACATCCACCTAATTTATCAAGAATTGGATTAAGCACAGTGTTAAAATCACCACCTAATAGGTTTATAATAGGTTTAATACCATCATTAGTAGTCTGGTATAGCAGCCGTCAAGTCTTGCCTCAAGTCTGTTTGTTAATGTCCATTGTCCACCCTTCTGCGCCATAAAGTATAGAATGCTTCCTACAGCAGCACGGAAGAAGCTGATCTTCAAGGAGGCTGACAGATTAGATTTCCAGAGGGTGCCATCTTGTTGCAAGCCTTCCAGGCAAGGGCCTTGCGGATTTTAAAATCTCTTTCAGATTCGTCTACCCATGAACCGAGGTACTGGAAGTCATTGACCTGATCTAGGTGGTTCCCATCAATGGTGGACAGAGTAGCATTGCCTTTGATGTTGTAGGTCATGAATTTGGTGTTTGTTGCATTCATCTGGAGACCGACTGTTGCAGCAGCACTTTCCACACGAGAGAGCAAGTTCTGGGCAAAACCTAAAATGGGTCCAAAAACCGTGTTTTTTTTATAAATTTCTCCAAAATGGTCAATTTCATGTTCAAGTTGGATTCATTGAACTCTTTTCTTCAAGAAAATGTATACGCTCTACCGTTTACGGTATTGAGCACTTTGTTCAATGGCTAGTCTAACCAGAAACGGTTGTCAATACATACTTTTTATAATATATTAAATGAATGATGAAGAAGTTACGGCAGTTTTACGGCGGTTATACCCGAGGGTCCACGCCCCCTTAAAGTGAAAATGGAAGCCTTTGATATGATAAACCAAGTTGGCAGAACATGGATATTGAAATAAAGTACAAAGTTATGTTTAACTTTATACTTAACTTTATTTAAGTTTAGTGTCTGCATGTCTGTGTGATCAGGTTCTTGCACGGGGCAGCAGAATTATACCGTCAGTTTTTAACACTTTCCACGCGGCTATGTGTTACCATTATTATAATATAAAACAGATTTTTGAGAAACCTTTCCCAACTTTCAAAGTCTATGATCTTCAAGAATACTGAATCAATAGGCCTACATGGCATGTTTGTATTTATTTCAATGCAATTATCATGGTGATTCCAAATATGGCAATGGGGGGGGGGGGGGGGGGGGGGGGGGTACGATGTGGTTGTCTTGAAAACCGACCCAATTGTTTTGTTGTACCAACGGCATGCGTTGTGTACCGACGAGTATATATTTTAGGGGGAGGGGTAGGGGGGTAGGAGACAATGCCTCCTCTGCCCCCCCCCCCCCACCCCCTCCTGGCTACGCCACTGACGGCGTGAACTGTGAGACGCCGGGGTCACGCACGTCCCCATACTTTTAATGGGGAGACGTTACAAACGTTATACTTGACCTTTTTAGTGTTAAAAATGCCAATTTTTGCGCGTATTATAGTTTCGATGTTTCATTATTAAAGTTTAACAAGATGGCTTAAGGAATGTTTTTTAGTATGTGAGTTTCAGTAACAAATCACGTACTTTCTCTAGTAAAAAACGCTATTTATTAGTAAAGTCTAGGGCGCGGAAAGAGAACTGCTACGATAAAGCTTGGCTCATAATTTACTTCTTATCATTCATTTCTCGATTGATAATGAAACTGAATCATGGTGGATAACATGTGAATTTAATTAATTATTTTTGGGGCAAAGTTTAGATCTAAAATCCTACACCATTTTACTGGTTGCAATTTGATGTAGGCCTATATAATTGTACTCCTTGAGTCAGCGCGCTATTGTCACATTCAAAGAAATAGCAACGGAGAAGATTGATTATACGTTGAAAAACCACATAAAACACAAAAATGAGTGTAACCTGTTTGCCACGCAAATCTTTCATTTGAGCAATTCTAGCGCATTTAATTTTTAGTTGAAAAATCTCAACACAAGCCTCCTCTATTTTTAGACCAGGACAATTCAAGCTTCAACCTTGAGACATGAAGCCAACAAAGCCATGACTCATTGATTGAAAAGCTCTATACCTGTTAATTGAACTTGATGTTATCCAACCATGCCATAATTTCTATTGTTAAGAGTATGTATAAGATATTTTCCTTTGGTTCAAGTTCAAACATGAATGTCAATGTTATTGTATCTGCTATGCTAGCCATAAATGATTGTATCAAAATGCGTCACGTCACGTAAAATCTACACTGCTAAAATGTTGAGCAAAATACGTTGCTTAATTGCGTTTAATAATCATCTGTTGGGTAAATGGTTGATTAAATTTTATTCAACATGTAGAAATCTAGGTGTTGTATAAAAGTAAAAACTACCCAACGTTGAGCAAAACCATTTAGTAACAAGTTGGGGAAACCCCCGGTCAAAACTCATTTTGTTGCTAAAATATTGCGTTAATTGTTTGGGCAACTGTTGAGTATTTGTCTCAGGCAATCACGCAACTTATGTTAAGATTTACTCATGTGGTTTTTATTGATCAACTGTTGCTTAAATCCTCGATTCTAATGGAGAAATATTCCACTTCAGCAACTGTTGCATGAGCATTGAGACAAATCACGCAACAGCTGATGCAAGTTACGCACATTTTAGGCAACTGCATTGTCAAAAAAACAAATCGTGATACGCAATCGTCATGCAATCATCATGGCGTCTTGTTTGTTGTGCACGAGCTGAGATCCCTGGATCTGAATAAATTTTATAGTCTGGTAAATAAAACGGTGAATCCGCATCAACCATGTCAACATCAGAGTTTGTGACATCTGACAAGCGTGTTGTAAGTCCGGTTTTGAATGTTTGAAGCTTGGTCTGTCAAGAAGATGATGTGATAGATCGGTCTAAATATTTGTGGTAGTCCATGGGAATAAGCTTATTTCGTCAAGTCACAAATAAGCAACAATTGGCATTAAAACACCCAACATATGGGTACATTTGATAAATTAAGAAACAGTTGCTATACAAAAATGCTCAATATACAGTCAGCTGTAGAACGGAGCCCCGTTTCAATTGAGGGCGCTCTATTTAGTGACGCACTGCCGTCATTTTTTACACGGCGATTCATAAAGTGACGGAAGTCCGTCGCCCGCCGGAATTCGAACAAAAACTACTTTTCAATAGAGGGCGGGCTTGGGAACGGGACAGCGTTTCCAAGGGAACGGCCTCACGTCACAGTAATTTTCAAAATTCATAAAAAAAACCGATTTTGCCGATTTTAAACAACGAAATAACTCTCTTATTGCTTATCACTGAGCTAACCGTTACAAAGGCATCACTTCTGAATACTATTGGGCTTATATTTAATGTAAAAATTATCACATTTATCCTAAAAATTCTTAAAATGGGTGTAATCTCGTCTAGAAAATGGTGGTCTCATCGCAGCAAACCGGTCAAAAAGTCATAATTTTAGCTTGTGTCGTTTGATGTTGGGGGCAAAGGTTAAACTAAATCATCTAACTGGATATCGCAAGGAGTTCTGGTACCTTATGCTGCCCTCAACTCGATGGATAAATACTTTTTATGCAGATAATTGGGGGTAAAAGGCGAAAATTCAATAATTGCGCAAATTGAGGGGTGTGCGTTACCTTGGTTACGTATACCCGTCGTTTTAGAACGCCCTCAATTGAAACGGGGCCCCGTTCTACAGCTGACTGATATATAACAAAACACGTCACAAATAAGCAACAATTGGCATTAAAACTCCCAAATAGTACATTTGATGAATTAAGCAACAGTTGCTATACAAAAATGCTCAATATAATGAAAACAATTCACAAATTAAGCAACAGTTGGTATTAAAATGCCCAACAAATGGTTGATTAATAATACCCAACTGCTGTGTAATTAAAATTGTGCAACTGTTGAGTAATACTGATTGCCCAACTGTTGATAAACAATTTTAGCCAACGGTATTGGGCATTTTGAACTCAACTGTTGAACTGTTGCATAGTTACTCAACGTTGAGTAAAATGTTGAGTAACATTTTTTCAGTGTAGGTAACAAGTTATCTTCCAATTGAGGGAGAGGCGGTGATTTGAAATCTGATTTGATCATTGACACACAGTGGCGTATCCAGGGGGTACCCAGCAGGCCATGCCTCCCCTCTTATTAAGAGCTAACAGAATAATGGTGAAAAGGGGGTCTTCAGGGCGGCACATAGTTTACATATACCCCTTTCCAATGTCAGTGCCCCCCCCCCCCCCCCGGATAATCACATGGTCCAATGTACTACTTTCTATATACCCTGAATTTCCTATTCTAATATTTCGAAAATTAAAGCGATACATTTCTCTCTTTTTTTGCCATGTGATTCGGATATATACAATTTGTTGTTCATCCGCGCAACCAGAGATACAGGGTTTGTCAAAAAAAGTGTCCCATGAGTTATAAAATTAATTGAAAATACACTTCATCCCATTGAATTTCACCACCTAACTACCGAGATATGATTATGATCACTTCAGTAAGGGAGTGTTCATAAATGATTTGGTGGGGGGGGGGGGGGGGGGGGGGGGGGAGGGGATTGAAAAAAATGAGGGGGGGGGGATCAACAACAACAAAAAGTCCTTAAAAAGGGGATCAGAAAAACAAGGTCCTTGTTGGGGGGGGGGGGATAAAAAAAAAAAAGTGGTTTAAAAGTAGACAGATGGAAAATTTTCGCGCGCTACGCGAGCATGTGTGCCCAAAAGGCAATATTTGTTCGCAACAAGATTGTTCAGAGCCAAAATGTACCTCAATCATAGCAAAAATTAGTGTCAAGTCAAAAAATCACACCCCACATCCACCCCTCTGGGGACGCCCTTGGTGTGACCCCCCCCCCCTCCACCGTTTGCGCCGCATATGGAGGGGATGATTGAGGGCGAGAAAAGACTTCAAGCTTTTGTTCAGAGATCTATATTAATAAGGCATATTTAGCTGAAATGATATCACATACCAATGCATTTATTATAGAATGCATTTATTACAGGGTGTATCAATTAATTATTTAAACGGGTGTGAGAAACCTGACAGTCCCCAATCAAAGCGCGACCTTGTTAACAAAGTTAACTTAAGTATCGATATGTTAAGTGCGGATTTTACCTTCCAACTACTAAAGTAACTGCTAGAAGTTCCGAGACCTGCTCCCCTTTTGCATCCATCATTGATGTCTAGCGCCCCCATTGTGCGTTTTGATATGGGCAGAAATTGTAGTTTATGATCGTACGTTGCAGAGTATCCTCGGAATCGCTACAGTTTTTGTACCTTCTTTCAATACTTAAGATTACATTCAATTACTATATATGGAACGCCGTTTGTAAACATTTGAACAATCATAACTTGTGTGTGTATATGTAACATTTGTGTGTATATTATTGGTGAACAATCATAATTTGTGTGTGTATATGTAACATTTGTGTGTATATTATTGGTTGTGCACACACAAATTATGATTGTTCAAAGATTTACAAACGGCGTACCATGGAACGCCGTTTGTAAATATTTGAACGTTCAAAGATTTACAAACGGCGTACCATGGTACGCCGGTTGTGCACACACAAATTATGATTGTTCAAAGATTTACAAACGGCGTAGCTTTCTAAGTGCCATCATTCTTGGTCACTTGGCAACATAATTTATCTCGCCATGTTAACATATTTGCAGTATTATGGCGACATAATTTGAGTGAATGTTGACATCATAACATATGACATCTCCACATGTAAGGAAGATGTTGACATGGTGAGATCCGTTATCTTGCCATATATACATCCTGAAAAGTAGATGTTGACATAGTGAGATATGTTATCTTGCTATGTGCAATTCCTGAAAAGTAGATGTCGACATGGTGAGAGCCGTTATATTGCCATGTATACATCCTGAAAAGTAGATGTTGACATAGTGAGATCCGTTATGTCATCATGTATACATCCTGCGAAGTAGATGTTGACATGGTGAGATCTGTTATCTTGCCATGTATACATCGTGTAAGGAAGATGTTGACATGGTGAGATCCGTTATCTTGCCATATATACATCCTGAAAAGTAGTTGTTGACATAGTGAAATAGGTTATCTTGCTATGTACAATTCCTGAATTGTAGATGTCGACATGGTGAAATCCATTATGTTGCCATGTATACATCCTGAAAAGTAGATATCAACATGGTGAGATCCGTTATCTTGCCATATATACATCCTGAAAATTAGATGTTGACATGATGAGATAAGCTATCTTGCCATATAAACATCCTGAAAAGAAGATTTTGACATGGTGAGATCCGTTATCTTGCCATGAATACATACTGAAAATTAGATGTTGACATGGTGAGATCCGTTGTGTCATCATGTATACATCCTGTGAAGTAAATGTTGACATGATGAGATCTGTTATCTTGCCATGTATACATCGTGAAAAGTAGATGTTGACATGGTAAGATCTGTTATCTTGCTATGTACAATTCCTGAATTGTAGATGTCGACATGGTGAAATCCGTTATGTTGCCATGTATACATCCTGAAAAGTAGATGTCAACATGGTGAGATCCGTTATCTTGCCATGTATACATCCTGAAAATTAGATGTTGACATAGTGAGATCCGTTATGTCATCATGTATACATCCTGCGAAGTAGATGTTGACATGGTGAGATCTGTTATCTTGCCATGTATACATCGTGTAAGGAAGATGTTGACATGGTGAGATCCGTTGCCATATATACATCCTGAAAAGTAGTTGTTGACATAGTGAAATAGGTTATCTTGCTATCTACTTTTCAGGATGTATATATGGCAAGATAACGGATCTCACCATGTCAACATCTTCCTTACACGATGTATACATGGCAAGATAACAGATCTCATCATGTCAACATCTACTTCGCAGGATGTATACATGATGACATAACGGATCTCACCATGTCAACATCTAATTTTCAGTATGTATTCATGGCAAGATAACGGATTTCACCATGTCGACATCTACTTTTCAGGATGTATACATGGCAACATAACGGATTTCACCATGTCGACATCTACTATTCAGGAATTGCACATAGCAAGATAACATATCTCACTATGTCAACATCTACTTTTCAGGATGTATATATGGCAAGATAACGGATCTCACCATGTCAACATCTTCCATACATGATGTTTACATGGCAAGATAACAGATCTCATCATGTCAACATCTACTTCACAGGATGTATACATGGTAAGATAACGGATGTCGCTATGTCTACATCTACTTTTCATGAAGTATACATGGGGAGATGTCGTATGTTATGATGTCAACATTCACTCAAATTATGTCGCCATAATACTGCAAATATGTTAACATGGCGAGATAAATTATGTTGCCAAGTGACCAAGAATGATGGCACTTAGAAAGCGGATCTCACCATGTTGACATCTACTTTTCAGGATGTATACATGGCAACATAACGGATTTCACCATGTCGACATCTACTTTTCAGGAATTGCACATAGCAAGATAACATATCTCACTATGTCAACATCTACTTTTCAGGATGTATATATGGCAAGATAACGGATCTCACCATGTCAACATCTTCCTTACATGTGGAGATGTCATATGTTATGATGTCAACATTCACTCAAATTATGTCGCCATAATACTGGAAATATGTTAACATGGCGAGATAAATTATGTTGCCAAGTGACCAAGAATGATGGCACTTAGAAAGCTACGCCGTTTGTAAATCTTTGAACAATCATAATTTGTGTGTGCACAACCGGCGTACCATGGTACGCCGTTTGTAAATCTTTGAACGTTCAAATATTTACAAACGGCGTTCCATGGTACGCCGTTTGTAAATCTTTGAACAATCATAATTTGTGTGTGCACAACCAATAATATACACACAAATGTTACATATACACACACAAATTATGATTGTTCACCAATAATATACACACAAATGTTACATATACACACACAAGTTATGATTGTTCAAATGTTTACAAACGGCGTTCCATAACTATATAAAGAATTTTCCTGAGCATAAAGCAATAACTTCAAAAGGAGGTTTCAAGTGTGTTTTGGTGAGTTCATGGTCGTCTCAAGGACTTGAAGTAAAATCATAGCAAGGAGAAGCGTTACTTATCGTAGTGTAAATAAAGCACCAGAATTCTACAACAAGAAGGGTTCGATCGAAACCAAGTTTGGACCCTATAATATGATATGCGTGCAGTATAAAACACGCTTTCAGTTAGGCCTAGGACTCTCAAGTAAGACTGGCAATTCATGACACCGGGATTGTAGATTTAATGGTATATTTTTTAAAATTATATATATATATTTTAATTATATTATTTTTTAGGACTTCGGAAATGAATTGTTAAAGCATGCAAAGGAATTATATACACACACATTAATTGGAATCCTGACCCTAACCCTTTTAAATTAAATGGCCCTTAATCCTCATACGGAATAGATTAAAGAGCGGCAACCAAATGTCACTAAGCGGATTATAGCCCTCTCTTCAAAGTGTTCACATTAGCGAGCTCGCTGAATACCTGTAATATATATTCACCACGGTTTGTCTGGTTTTGTATTTGGTAATTGATTCCTGCATCAAACAAATGGATTAGATGATTAAATTGACCGTATCAATTTGATTCTAGATCTTATAGCATGTCCTCCGTTCATACAGCGTTCTAATAATTGTTGATGATTTTATTTCAAGAGTATTTTACATTTTGGTGGTTTGGTTTGAGCTAACTGCGAGTCACGAACACGGATGTGCATGACCAGTAATAACCTCCGTATTCATGGTCTTCATAGAATAAGTTATACGAATGTGACGGAAATAAAACTTTGAATGGAAATGATGAATGGAGGATATGGCACACCTGTGTAACCTACATTTAAGTCTTACAACGAAACAAAAAAGTTTAAATGGCCGATAATTAGGCCCTATTAATGCATTGTATACGTACATGTACATCCGCTTCATCACAATTATGTAACACGTAATGTCAGTTGTCATTACATCAAATACTTGTAACTCAATATAAATATTCAGCGATGTGTACGTATACGCGGCTGCTAAAATGAGAATTATGTTTAATATTGTTGTTTGATTAAAGGAGAGAGAATAAAGAATCAACGCAAACAAATAACCAACACATCGGCGATGGAAGCGGGGAGGGATCCGGACCCCACCCTAAATGTCACGACCCTCCTTGCGACCCCCTAAAATTTACCAAATCTCCGATAGAACACGTGTATTAAAATGTCCGCGACCGCCCCCCCCCCCCCCACCCCCTAAATTCTGATGCACCCGCCGCCACTGACCGGGCCAACCCGCAAACAAACAAACAAACAAACAAACAAAAAATCATACATGTCTATATAGGCCTTGCCTTGTTTTTCAATGTTTTTTATCATGTAAATTTCATGTAATTTGGCCTTAGGGCCATGACTGTGAAATATTAATAAAATCAATCAATCAAAGGTCTCTATAATAATGACTATATGTTTTGAACTCACCACCCAAAAGGGTGGAGGCGTTGCATTTTTGGTGACGAATCATCCATCTCTCTCTATATGTGGTAGAGCTATGGTTTATGTGTCATTTGAATAAATGTGAATAAATCAGGTATTTCTATAACTGGTTGGCTGAGATATGATATTTCGAAAGTTAGGGTGGTGGTGGTGGCGACGAGGGCGGTGGCGCTGTGTACAATCCCTATGTGGTACAGGAAAGTGTAGCTCATTAACATAATTTCCGTGATACCCATCGTGTTGGAGCATGCGATTCATGTAGTCGTGTAGTATCTGTCCTCCCCGATAGGAATACCGCTGTTGGCAAATTAAAAATGTGTGCTAAGTACTCCAATTAAGCGAAACAAAACAACAGTACCTCAACTTAGTCATAGCTATGCCAAATGTTGCATCACTGTCCATTCAAATGAGTCATTTGGGAGTATAGATTCCTTTATCCGTTGTTTACGATTTAAAAAAACGCTATTGAAATGGGCTGATGGGTTGCCCTTTTAATACTATAGCTTTGGAACCACGGATATTGACTGAACATGTTTTCAGTGAAATCGATTTAATACCTGAAACCATACAATAACTCCTAATATGTCAACAGCATCGATACCAAAAGGAAATTGAATAGGGTGTTACTGTTTTTAATTGAATCCACATATATATTGTAGGATAACAAACATCCACCCATGTAGGCCTATATATAACGTGATATAACCTTGCTTATTTTTGTTTGGTATTTTGTGCATAAAAAGAGAGTGATTATACGAGGGTCATTCAATAAGTTCTACCTCCTAACTCATAACATCGATATTATAAATGTCAGCTTAATGACATTTGTCATGTTTGTAGCTCTGAATCATAGCTTCACATTGATAGTAAATGATAATTGATACCTGTTTTACTTTTGTTATAATGCGATCAAAGCCAGAGAGAGATTTTGGACAACGGACACGGAAAATTAACCTAAAGATAAATACACGTTTTTTGGTTTTCTCTCCGTATTACATGATAAGATATAACAGCCCGATTAACATCCTGAAAACGATAGAAAACAATGGATGTTTTCTGAATATGATACTGTATTATCATGTTACATCAGATCGTAGGCAATCAATCTTTGTAGGCTTGAAAATAGTACAATATCAACTCGAATGTAATGCTACGTCTTTAACAAACTGGAATTCTGCTATATAGGTGCTGCAACGGCATGGTGGAACAATACAACAATACATGCAATAAATAGGCTTATTTAGTTACAATCATTACTATAGACTGATCTGTAGGGTTACTTTGTCGTGATGGTGCAACCCGGATTGATGCATGAGCTAATCACAATTCTCGGTATTTAACAAAACATGCGAACAATCGCCCACGACAATTGAATGAGGATACACATTAAGCAAACTTTCACAATGATTGACCTTAATTGTGTTTGTGCAAAACATTAGTTTTTTTGATTTTTCTTCTTCTATATTGTTTGTAATTATTCTATTTTGAATGGATGTTGTGTAGTTTTCATTCAGGTAATTTCAATCCGAAGCAAGACTTGTTTTTCTGGATTTGTTAATGATCATTCATAAAGATCGAATTGATACTTTTAAAGTTATGGCGATATCATTAACCGCGCATAACAACAGCAAAGTTGCACTAGGTATAGGAAATCATTGATTTGTGTGTGATAACGCAGTGAAAATGTGTGTGTAAAGACTCACAGCTAATAAGTAAAAGAGTTTAAAGGTAGCACAGAATTATTTCAAACATACGGAGATTTTCATATCATATGAAAGCTCGTATTTTTCTCATCATCATACTGAAATTTGACGACCTAAATCGGTATAATTACGGAGAAATCGATGAAATAACGTCGAATAACCGCGAATGGTGGTAACCACCGATATAGTTTGTGTACTACTCAATGGGTACAGTTCACAGCATATTGTGCGTCTAAAATAAGAACCATTAGAGCTATGCAACTCAAACTTTGGAACACGATTTTTTTAAGGATGACCTTTCATGTAGAATAGAAAACTTCAAGTTGAAAATCGGAACATCTATCTTTAATCTTCACAGCTAGTCACACCCTCTATGATACCGCAATCACTCCAGACCCATTCATCCAGATACCAGATATACCTACAATGTTAGAAAAAAGTGTTTGAACACTTAGTAGGCCTAATGTAAAGTCATCCCCCTTTCCCCCTGATCAATGTTAAGTCGTCCAACTTGCCAAACATCAGCCCGTGGCCTAGCAACATTGATTGGTGGGGGAGGGGAGGGGTATATTGAAGGGGGGCTTTCAGGCTAGCAGATGCAAATTGGTATTTTCACATGACTCTAAAAATGCGTACTATATGGTAATTAAACGGTGCAAACAATGGTCAGTGTTCGAACACCTTTTTTCTATGATTGTAGGTGGCTCGTTCATATAGCACACTCTTACCACAAAAAAAACCCTTCTTAAGCCTCCCGACAGATGACCTTACCGGAGGGGTGCACCGATCTTCTCGACGAGCACCCCCTAATCAACATTAAGTTATGACAGTATCACACACAAATCAATGATTTCCTATACCTAGTGCAACTTTGCTGTTGTTATACGCGGTCATTGAAATCGCCATAACCTTAAAAGTATCCATTCGATTTTGTTGAATGAGGTATAAAACTGCGGAGAAGAAATTTGCTCATTTAATGTATGTATCAGATTTTTGGTACCGATTATCAATTTTGAATTAGCCAACATCAAAGTACCTGGTCAGGGACTTTTTTGAGCTAGGTGTAGGTCCATTTGGTATAACGCGGTTCACGTAATTAATTGGACAGTGGACACCATGCACCAATTCAATTGAATGTAGAATAGTCTGGGTGCGACTCCCTTTGTAGTCCGTTGCGCATAGTGACATGGATAACCTCTAGTAAATTACTACATATTATTCTATAGGGCTATTTCAAACTTCATATTATGGGAAGCGTAGATGGTCACAGGTCACTAATAGGTAGGCCTATACCAAATAAGGTTGGGCCGTTTCAAAAATCCTTAAATCGTGATACGTGTCTCTATTTTAAATAGAAGTTGTCAAAAAAACATAACATTTTTGGTATCATATTAAAGACAATTTATCGAGAAAAAAAAATGATTAAAGCCACACGTTTAGCAACAGACGTCGAGTAAACGTCGAGTGAGTCAAGGGTGGGGCCGGTGGATGAGGCGCCCATAGGTTTCTACACAAAATAGCGGAAAACTAGAACTTTTGAAATTGATGCCATTTTAAAAGTATACATAGGAAAGTTTTCAAACTTCTCATATGTGTTAATAACATGTGCCTGCTACTATGAATAATAATATTGAATTGTTATCTAGACATTCTCTACAATAGAATATGATGTTCAATTCAGGGAGTGTTTTAATGTAAAAAATACAGTTTTATTCATATATTATTGATTAAATAATCATGGCCAAATCGCAGTCTCTCTATTTCATTTGTGTGACTCTTCGGTCCTTTTCTACCCTGGGTAGTAAAACATTTAACTAAAAAAGCCAGAAGTGTTTCTTCACAGAATTGTTCATAGATTCATGAAAAATTTGCTATTTAGACCTATTTTGGACCACCCTGTATTCAAAATAAAAGGAACTTTAATGATATTCATGTAGTTCATTTTGATAACCATTTTCCTTTAAATTAAATAGTCCATGCTAACTAAATTTCATAGAATATTATATACAAACCTTCATTTTATGCATTATTTCATCATCATTTTAGACACCCTGTACTTTTCCTGTGTACATTTTGGGCAGGTGATTCTTAGCAAAATTTGGTAGCACCTTCTGCGGTTGTTCTGATTTTGGTGACTATCTTCAGCTTTAGCAAAATATTTTGACAGTTTGTACAATTAGGGTTTACCCTAATTGTACAAACTATCAAATTATTTTGTGAGGAGCAAAAACGATCAACTTTTTTATGTTCCACCCTGTAAAAATGTTACACACCCTGTATAATTTGATTCTTTTTTGCAAAAATGAAAAACCTTGAATCATAAGCTTTCCAACAATATATAGTTTGTGGGTCATTAAGTATGTAAAATTTAAGTTTTGTCCCGTTTAATCAGAATTGGTGCATTTCTCAACATTATTAGAAGTGAAACATTTTTTTGGACCAGTTTGTGACTTCTGACCAGATAAGCTATTTTCACAGCAAGAGCCGTTGGTTTTGTTTTATTTTATCAAGGTTATTTAGCCATAATTTGTGCAAGTCTTTACCATATTCACTACCCCTTTTTTACTTTCTTTCATTTGTATTTCTCTCCGTTTTCTTTTTATTTATTTCCTTGGTACCAAAGTGATATTTTGAACTAAATTTAAAAAATACCCAAACTGTTGTTTACTTTTTAGATTCATGTTGATTTAGGGGAATTTAGTCTGTGATTATACGTAGTCTATAAAAAGCGAAGGTCAGGTTTTAGGTGGACGTATTACGTGACATTGATCGTGTATTTAGGCCTATATAGTTCACCTTGAAGCTTCCTGGTAAACATGTAAACATGTAAACGTATAGTTTAGTTTCATTTTAATTCTTAGTATAGACACCTTTACAGTATATATTTTTTGCAGTGGCATTTTATGATTGGTTGAATTGATGACCTTCTTTAGTGTACTATTAAACTAATACAATTGCTCTGCGTAGCAGGACACGTGTTTACCGGGCTAACTAGGAATACGAAATAGGCCTTGAACATGAAAAAACCCACCTTACTTGACACGCATGCGTGTATAGCCTATCAAATCCTATTTTGATCGGAAATATTCTGGTCAGCACTGTATACATGGTATATAAATGACACAGAAGCTCACATCCGTACAGTGAAACGTTTATAGGCATCTTTGAGGCTTCCTTCGAAGTGAAAACGCAGATCCGATATGGCATCAGATACAATTCCGTGGACACCTATTGTACCTGCAGAAACGTGGACACCTGCAGAGCCAGCAACCCCTGGTATCCAAGATATAACGACTAAGGTAGGAGTTTGTATTTGCAGTGAATAACTTATCATTATAATGTAATCCTGTTTGTACAAATAACGTAGTCTAATTATTTTGAAGTGGGTTGTTATTTTGCTTATTCTTTACTATAATGGTATTATATTTTAATTAGGTCTACAGAATGTCCCAGACTGATCTGTATGTAGGTCTACAGAATGTCCCAGACTGATCTATACCGTGTTTGGAAATGTATTAAATGGTTGTAATGATCATGATGATGCACAATACATTGGCCAGACCAACGACTCCCGCAAACGTGTGACTGTACCATGATAGACAGCAATAGCAAATCAAAGATGCTGCATTTATACCATGATACGCAAACTTCCTGTTAGCAAACATATCTACACTTGCTAAAGGTGTCATGTCACCCCGCAATTTTCAATATTTCCATTCTATCGATTCCCACTAGGACCACTTTTTGAACTGGTATTATTTCCTTTTGTAAAGGTTATGGTTAGAAATATTCTATGGCACAAAGTGTGTAGTTCCTACCTAAATACCCACAGGTAGACAGCTATGTGGGCATTGCTCCTCTTGGCATGGGGGGGGGGGGGGGGGGGGGGAGGTCGGTCTTTTATTTCAATTTCTTCGTTAAAGTTTTTGTTTTTTAGTCTTTGTTTTGTCAAATGTTAATATATAGAATTTCGACATTTTATCGCAATTTCATGCTTTTATATGTTCATTAGGTACAAACAGATGTTGAGGGCATCGCAAAACTACCGGCCAATCCATCGGCCTTTGAGGCAGTGGAGTATCGCCGACTGGAGACTAAACTTCTGGGTGTTGACCATTACCTGATTAAGGTACTGTCTTTAGCGTTTTAGAATGTGTTTTTTTAATTCCTTAAAATCTAGGGTACACTATAATGTAATTTTGTTAGCATGCGTGACCACTGACCAAAAATGTTCCAGCCATCCCTATGAGGATTTCGCGTCATTTATTGTCTAATTCGTGCCGTCAACAAGTACGGTGTTTTCAAAATTGTAGGCCTACCCCAATGAGAATTAGTTTTTTTAGAAAAAATGTTGGTGACTTTTTTGAAGAAAAAAAGTGTTTAATTTTTTAAATTTTTAATGTTTCAAAATATTTGTGGGACACCTCTAATAGTTGACGAATGTTGCCGGCACGCAACAAGCATGACAAGTGTGTACAACGCGACTCTTACCCAACCAGAAGGCGGAAACTACAAGCGGGTCCAACTATACCTGCTACTATACCTGGGGGACTTGTAGCGAATTCGGCATCTTTTTTGTACGTTTGTTTTGGAACGACGTTTGTGAAAACTTGCACAGAATTTATCATCAAAATCTTCTGTTTGTATGATTTATAATTGAACTGTGAAAAGAAGAAAAAAAAACGATTGGGGAAGAAATATAAATACCCTGGTCGGCCAACATATAAATCTGGTGTTTCTTCGACTCGATTACTTAAAGGTATATTATGTGATCTTTTCCAGGGGACGCTCTCAATCATCGAAAGAAATTGGAAGCAGATTTTCTTGCAGATTTACTTTTCTGATCATAAATCATAAATATATTTTAAGTTACAGAGCGATACGATTCCTAATTACCTCAAAATCATGGTTTTAGAGTGAATTTAGATTAAGATTTGAAAAATAGATCTATCTTTAAACCTCTTAAAACTATAATTTTGAAGTAATTAGGAATCGTATCGATCTGTAACTTAGAAGATCTTTATGATTTATGATCAAAAATGCAAATCTGCAAGAAAATCTGCTTTCATAGTAAAAATCAATGATAGAGGGCGCTACTTGGAAAGGATCACATAATATGCCTTTAAAGAAAAAGATAATTCTGTTAACTTACCGCAACGCAAGGTAAATTTAAGCAAGAGTAAACGTAACTTATACGCTACCACATTCAAGCTAAAAACACGCTTGAAACACGTGATTAAAGATAATAAAAGGAACAATAACATTGATAACACGCTAGCAGCGTCACCATTCGGAAAATGTATGATTTTGTTTTCAATTGTTTGGCAATTTCGAAGAATGTTGAAAATGCACCGACAAATTCCTGATTTGTTGTGTGAAAAAACAAAAACAAAAAAACACCGTCCGACCGACCGAATTTACCTGAGAGGTCCGTTTGCCCGTACAACAGGGTTTTTTTTGTCGCCTAAGGCTTAATAATACTGTACAGTGGCGTAGCTACCTGGGAGCAGGATGCCCCCCCCCCCCCCCCCGGCAGAAAAAAATGATTGAACGATTGAACGATTGAACGATTGAACGATTGAACGATTGAACGATTGAACGATTGAACGATTGAACGATTGAACGATTGAACGATTGAACGATTGAACGATTGAACGATTGAACGATTGAACGATTGAACGATTGAACGATTGAACGATTGAACGATTGAACGATTGAACGATTGAACGATTGAACGATTGAACGATTGAACGATTGAACGATTGAACGATTGAACGATTGAACGATTGAACGATTGAACGATTGAACGATTGAACGATTGAACGATTGAACGATTGAACGATTGAACGATTGAACGATTGAACGATTGAACGATCGAACGATGAACGATCGAACGATCGAACGATCGAACGATCGAACGATCGAACGATCGAACGATCGAACGATCGAATGATCGAATGATCGAATGATTGAATGATTGAATGATTGAATGATTAGGTGATTGAATGATTGAATGATTGAATGATTGAATGATGAGGTGATTGAACGATTGAATGATTGAGTTATTGATTTATTGAATTATTGAATTATTGAATTATTGAATCATTGAATTATTGAATCATTGAATTATTGAATTATTGAATTATTGAATTATTGAATATTTCAATTATTGAATTATTGAATTATTGAATTAATTATATCAGCTTTATTCCACGATTCATATATTATTATTACTATACAGGTAAACGGCGGTGGCGATGGGAAGTACATGCATATCCGACTCTCCAAAGTGGTTTCGCCTGAAGCACCCCCAACATTGGAGCGAATCGTCTGGCAATGCACGAAAGACCAGCGTTTGGAGCCGTTTTAGACAACGACTTGGTTAGACAATGCACCATGACACAACAGGGACTATTAACCAAACCCGTTTAAAAACATTAATGCTTTCAATATAACTATCAAAGACAATCAACCTCAATGTATCTGTCCACATGAAGATCTGAATCAAAGATTACTTCACGCTTTGGGTATGATTTTAATACAGAAATATACACATTATGGCACATTCATCTGAAAAGTATGCCCACGTGGGTTTACGCACAAGTTGATGTACAGTATGTAATACTAGCACACTGTGTTAGATGGGACCGACACATTTCTCACCCCGGTTCCTCGAAATGGAATTTGTACTATATAGGTTGCACCCAGATTTTCATAATATTTAAATACTGTGACACATTGAATTGGGCACATGTCTTTTGACCTTGCGCTTCTAAAAATAGAACCATTGGAGTTATGCAACTCAAACTTTGGAATGCAACAATTTTAAGGATGACCTTTCATGTAAAATAGAAAACATCAAGTTGAAAATCGGGTCATCTACCTTTAAATCAAATATCAGATCATATCAAATTTGATATGAGTTCCCACCCTAAGACATTCGAATCTCATTAAACAACGGGTAATGAACGTGATGAATGAAATCCGTTGTCCGTTTATATACTTTTCATTTTTATATTATGAATGATATCATAGACCATGCCTTTATGTATTGTTGTGTCGTTGTACTGTTATGCGTTTAATCTTCATTCGAATAAAAAAACCTGAGATTTTCAAGTTATTCTGTTGTTTTCTTTTCTCTTCAATTTTCCAACATTATTCTAATGAACAAAGATCTTCCTGTTGTGATTTCTAAAATTTGGAAAAAACAGTGTTTGCTACTTTTAACGGCCGAGTGCACCAACTTTTGTGTAACTAACTACACTGCAAAAAGGTTGCTTAAAATACGTTGCTAAAAGTACTTTTATCATCCGTTGGTTGACGTGTTGATTAAAATTCATTAAATATATGTAGAAAGTTAGGCGTTGTATAAAAGTAAAAAATCCCCAGCGTTGAGCAATTCGTCGAAAACAATGTCCTTAGAATGTTGGTGGAAACTGTTTCTGTTGCTAAAATATGTTGCGTAAAAAGATTCCACTTTGGCAACTGTTTCATGAGCATTGAGGAAAATCACGCAACAGTTGATGCAAGTTACGCACATGTGAATTTTAGGCAACTGTTGTCCAAAAAAGCCAATTTCGTGATTGCGTCATTCAATCATTATGGCGTCTTGTGCACGAGCAACTGTTTGCTCGAGCTAAGATCTCTGGATCTGGATATATTATAATCTGGTAAATAAAACGGTGAATCCGCATCAACATCAGAGTTTGTGACATCTGACAGGCGGTTTGTGAGTCCGGTTTTGAATGTTTGAAGCTTGGTCTGTCAAGAAGATGATGTGATAGATCGGTCTAAATCTCTGTGGTTGTCCATGTAATAAGCTTATTTCGTCATGTTCGTATAGGTTTAAAATACGCAACAAATCACTAAATAAAAGCCCACAACCAAAAAACAATAAAACACTCAACAAATGGTTAAAAATGCTCAACAGTTGAGCTGTTGCATACTTCAACAACTGTCGAGTGAATATAATTGCCCAACTTTTGAGTAACTAGAATTGTTCAACTGTTGGTGAAAACATGTTATCCAACGAGCAACTCACGGCCTTTCTTTTGCATCGTCTAGTAGCATTGATACGGGTAAGATACTTTATATATGTCAGTATACCGGTGCCTACCGTACCCACCAATAAACCCGTATCTGCGGCGGCGGCGGAACATTTTTTCTACGGCAAGGTACCGGCACATTCAATATTAAGACATTTTAGGCACTCAGTAGTTACAGTAGTGGTGTTGGGCAAATTTTACTCAACAGTTGAGCGGTTGCATACTTGAACAACGTTGTGTAAAATGTTGAGTAAATAATTAAGCAACCTTTTTGCAGTGTATAGAAAGGCGTCACTAACTAGAGAGAAGCTACCTCGCTAGTATTGTCCTGTCTTCAGCCAAAAATTACTAGCGATGTAATTTTTAGAGCAAAACTGGAGAGTGAGATCAGAATAGTAAACTAACTAGCGAGCTCTGAGCGAGGCTATCCATTAACATCGTCCCACTTAAACAATATTTGTCGCATGCGCCAAATGTTTACCAAAATATCAGAGAGAAAAATAATGACATTAATGGTTTTCCTTAAAATAAAACAAAATGTGTCGTCAAATGTTAACACGGCTTTAATTTTAAAAATGGTGGGACAGATAAAATTACGTATTTTGCGTCTGAAAATATCGACGTTCTTTAACATTCTCTAAAAAATAAGGACCATCATTGTATTAGACATTTTTTTGTCGGAGAGACACATACTCTCTAAAAATTAATTTACTCAACCTGAGTAAAATCATACTCATTTTGATAGTAAAAAGGGAACAGCTCATTTTGTAAACTTGACCCAACAAACATGACAAAGGTTGAGTAGCAAATTTACGTTTAGTAAAATTTTAGTCATTAAAGGAGTCAATACCTGACTCAACAATTTTTGAGCAAACTTTTTCTCCGCCTTAATAAACAGTTGAGCTGTTCCCTTTCTTACTCAACAGGGAAGTAAAACCTTACTCAACCAACAAGTAGTAATATTTTGCACAGTTTTTGAGTAATCTTTTGCTCAACTGTTGAGCAACGTGTATTTGACTCAACTGATACTGAGCACTCAGGCTGTTTGCCAAACTGTTGAGCAACGTGTATTTGACTCAACTGATACTGAGCACTCAGGCTGTTTGCCAAATTGTTGAGCAACGTGTATTTGACTCAACTGATACTGAGCACTCAGGCTGTTTGCCAAACTGTTGAGCAACGTGTATTTGACTCAACTGATGTCGGTGGAAATTGTCCCCATTCTTGAAGGTAAGCCCTCATAATTATTACCCGAAAATGACACAATTAGGGTTACAGAGGGCTATATGAGTGCACCCAGTCTGAGAACGAGTGGGTTACTGACTTGGGTACTGTTGGACCTACATGTAGCAGCCCTAACTATATATTAATTTAAGCTTATAAGCTTAAATTAATTTCAACATTTGCATCACCTTCATCGTGTTTTCATGAAAAGTTCATTGCATCACAACAATGAAACGATAATTGTGTAACTTTCGGGTAATAATTATGAGGTCTTACCTTTAAGAAAGGGGAAAATTTCCCCACACCCAAATGCCAAAACAAAAAAGCAGTAGTGTATAATATATTTAATTATAAAATTAACATTTGTTAATATTTTAACTCATATAATGTTTATAATTTTTAACTGTTTGAATGACGTAATAGACCTTTTTAACATTGGAAAAAAGGTTTATGAAACGGAATCCAATATGAAATGTACACGGAAGTTAAAGGGGAATTGGGACATTGCCGAGAAAAACGAAAAGGAATTGTTTCAATAGATCAGGCACGTTGGAACCC
The DNA here is from genome assembly GCA_035610835.1 of Ophiura sarsii. Classification (NCBI taxonomy): domain Eukaryota; kingdom Metazoa; phylum Echinodermata; class Ophiuroidea; order Amphilepidida; family Ophiuridae; genus Ophiura; species Ophiura sarsii. Next base: position 76,021,032 of record CM069446.1, read on the forward strand.
TGAAGTGTAATGATGTATGGGAAAATGGTTGAACTTCGCGCTAGATTGAAATTTGGTTGAAGCAAGTTGTGTGTTGAGTAATGCTGTCAATTTCATCGTGAATTAGAGGCGTTGTGTCTCCATACCGGCGTGAAAAACTACAATTTTCAACTAATTTGCCTGTCTTCTTTTCTCCTTTCTGTCCGTTTCCCTTCCCTTTTCCCTTTCCTTCTTTTTTTGTCTCCTCTTCTACCTTTCTTTTCCCTCCTTTGCCTTCCCGATTTCCCGGTCAAATTTTTTTCAGGGGGGGGGGGGGGGGGGGGGGGGGGGCTCTCCCCTTGCCCCCGTCTGGCTACGCTACTGACGTCACTAGTTGGTGAACACCAAAACCCGCATCAAAAACCAAGTGCGTGGTTCTCATTGGGACTTTAATGAATGGCCTCTCATTACCAACTTCTTAACTGTATGCAGGGGCGTCATATACGGGGGGGGGGGGGGGGGGGGGGACACACTGTTAGAAAAAGGGTGCTTCAGGGTTCTTGGCTGCCCCGTATATTGAACCCTAGGGTTTAAAGGTTCTTTGATTTTAAAGGACCCAAAACGGTTCTGTAGAGAACCTTTAGAGGTTCGAAAGACCCATTTTGCCATTTTTTTGCCCATTTGAACCTTAAAATGGTTCTTTTTGGAACCTTTTAAGGTGCTCTAAAGGGTTCCATATACGGGACAGCCAAGAACCCCTGAAGCACCCTTTTTTCTAAGAGTGCATGGGGACACGCCCCCAACCCCACCACAATTTTCAAGGGGGGGGGGGGGGCATAAAAGCATATGTCCCCCACTTTTTTGACTAACCCTGAAGCTGAAAAGTGTCTAATTATGATGATGATGATGAGTGATGATTGATGATGATTGAAGATAATAGTGAATTAGGATCATGATAATGGAAGATGCTAGATTTCGATGATGCCCGGCCCTTGATGGGGATGATCATAATCATGAGATCGCACGTATATAGAAGGCCCTCAGGTGTCAGGTCTAATACTAGTTGATGATCACCTACGAGCTGTTACAAACTTACAATAGCATGTGTCCCCAAAATACAATATTTTGGTGCAATATTTTGGGAGTACAAAGCTTGTTAGAACCAAAATGTACCTCAATCATAGCAAAAATAAATGTAAACTTAAAAAAATGATGGATTGCCCTTTCACCTCAATTTTGTTTTGGTCGGTAGGTCGATATTTTTTAATCTATTTTTCTATTGTTTTAGATTTCGAAGAATGACCAAATCACACTGGAATACTTTAACTACATTTTGATATTTAAAAGACAAAGTCTGGTGGCATGGATAAATGTTTCGGAGGGGTAATTTGAGGTCTTTAGGTGACGAGTTTGTAAGTTCTAAAAAAAATATATATATATGTTTTGTTTTTTTAGATTTCGAAGAATGACCAAATCACACTGGAATACACTGAGGTTTATGATTTAACTACAGTTTGATATTTAAAAGACAAAGTCTGGTGGCATGGATACATATTTCAGAGTGGGTTCACATAAGGGTAATTTGAGGTCATTTAGGTGACGAATTATGCTGTTAAAAAATGTGGTATTGGGTCAAAACAGAGCGGGGTGAAATGGTATTGGGTCGAAACCGTGCTGCGATGAAACGCGGTGGGATGAAACGACCTGAATTCGTATAAAGTCTGTGTAACCAAGAAGTTTGGTGTAGCTAACCGGTCAAACCGCAACACATTTGATGGAGACAAAATGGCTAGCAATTTAGCCTAACAAATGATGGATACCCTAAAATGTGTCCCGATTTGGTTTTTTGAATATGATTTCACATTTTGAGCTACGTATAAAGTCTGTGTAATGAACTGGTCAAACCGCAACACATTTGACGGAACAAATGACGTTCACATTTCAAATTTATCTCCACTATAAGTTTACATTAAATACAGCAATCGTAATTTAGCCGAAAATGGTTTTTTTAAGTAAGCTTATTTCTATTTTTTTTAAATTATTTTGATGGATAATTTTCAGAATCAAATGTTTAGAGACATTTCGAGAACCCCGGGTCCCGCCCGAAAGTTAACACGAGTCCCGGGATTAAGAATTCCCAAAAAATCCCAGTCCAAAATGGACGTTCGCATTGAAATTGCTGATGAATTAAATCTGAATTTTGAATTAAGGCTAAAAAAGGACGGATACACTAAAATGTGCCCTAGTTTGAATTTTTGGTCGGTGTAACTAACCGCTAAAAAACCGCAACACAGTTGATTGAACAAATGATGTTTTGCATTAATCCAAAGGATTTTTTTTTCGGCTGCTGATTTAGTACCTTGAAATGTGACCCGATTTGATTTGTTGGATATGATTTCACATTTGAGCTACGTATAAGGTTAATGCAATGAACCGCAACAAAATCGCATTTGATGGGACCACATTTGATGGAACAAATGACGTTTGAATTGAAATCCCAAGGATTTTTCCGCTGCTGATTTAGGCTTAAAGATGATGGAAACCTTATTAAAATGTGACCCGATCTGATTTGTTGGATATGATTTCACATTTTGAATCGAAACCATATTCGCTGCCTGCTACACTGTTATAATTTGTCAACACAACAATGTAACAACTCTTTGTAAACACAACACCAAAAGTAAGTCCCCCTCTCAACAGTTCGTCATAACATCGTTTTTGAGAAGGGCAGTTTTTGTCTTCCATTTGAGCTCATTCAGTTATGAAGTCATGGACATCTTTCATTTTCAAACAACACTTAGGAAATAGTCATAGGATTATTTCTAACTAAGTTTTATTGGTAAAATATTTTACCTTACGATGATATGACGCATCGTATTGAGGGGGACTTACTTTTGGTGTTGTTTTTAGTAAACACGTGTAGAAACACCAAATACATCAAATTTGAATTACTAACCATCGTACTATCCATGATAAAAGACACATATCGCTAACACTGGGATACATTACAATAGTAAATAAGCAAATACACGAAACAAATCACCAATAATACGGCAATTATCGAATCTGGTTCCACTGGGATCCTAATGTACCAACCTCAAACCATGTCTACCAAAACTGCACAACCAAAAACCAAATCCGATAACTGCGAAACCCGCGAACCGCTCTAGTTTATGTTTATGCATACTTTGCGTCATGTTCAATGGTTGACGTTTTATTCATTTTTTGAGGCAAAATGCATTCGTATTTATGGTTTTGATATGATTCATATTGAATTATAATGCCGCAAATATAATATTTATTTAGTAACCATAATAAAACAAATAATAGAATTGAAATAATATTAGCCAAATATTATGCATTTTAAAATTTGAAATACGATTTATACCTGTCGTCTGTGTCCGAAAATTGAATTTTAATATATTAATATATTATTGGGTATATCAGTGAGCTGGTACGATGTTCATTATAAAAGAAATTAATAACATTGATAGGCCTAAACAATTAAGCTGAAGGTATTCATATTCATATCCATATTCTATCACGCATTTAGGGCTATACGATTATGTGCATTATGTGACCGTTCCCTAAACGTCTTTTGATTTTATTTTTATTTAGTATGATGATAACTGTAGGCAATCACGAACTTTAATTGGATTTGCTCATATAATAACAGAGTTATGGGCCGAAAACTGAAATTAGATGATTTTCTTAAGCGTGTTTATACACAATCATAGAAAGGAAAAAAATCGTCACGTGAAAATCGAAAATTGTTTGAGTATCCCCTTACTCATATCCCACCCCTTCCCCATCGATCAATGTTGCGAGGCCCTGTGGTGATGGTGGGCAAATTGTGGGATTCAACATTGATCAGGGGAAGGGGGAACACTTGACATTACACCTACAAAGTGTTCGAACACTTTCTTCTAACATTGTAACTGCTAATTGTCTCGTGGAAACCCGTACGAAACTCGGGGAGCTGATCCTGGATGCGATGGTATGAATGTGGGCTGATTAAGGTGCCGCGCCCCAAGAGGTTTGCGGCGGTCCTTGAATGATGCTAAGATTGTATTAAATGGGTTGACTTGGGCCATAGTGGTCAGGCAACATCTGTAAAGTGTTCTGAGGCCGCGTAGAATTACAAAGTCAGGGAGGCATAGTGCAACAAAACCCTGTATTTTGTATTTCTATTTTTATTAATTTCTCCTTTTAATACTAAGTTGAATACTTCCAATGTATTAAACATAAAGACTGGTACAAACCTCCTTGCTCATGGCATTTTACTTGAATATAGGGTCTAGGAGCCATGGTCTCCATTTCCTGCAATGACTTCCCATTATTCTGCAATATCAACTGTACTTCAAACACAAAAGAATTTTGTGTTTGCTATTAACATGAATCTGGCCATTATTGTGGTATTAACTTGACTTCAGCAATGCATAATTTACGCGATTAACGCAATATAATTGATTATATTTCACTTAGTTTAGTTTGATTTCCCCGAAATGTTGAAATTAGATACATTTTAAGTAAACCCACAAACTTTTTTAAATGGGTGCAGTTTCCCCCGATTGATATTTATTGGGGGCCTAGGGCCACGCATCCCCTGGCCCTACACCTTTGAAAATGCCATTGGTTTTACTAGAGGTTCGACCCTCACTAAAATGTTGGACACTGATTAGTGTTCATTTCTTTCTTCTTATTTTGTTAGTATGTTTGAACTGCTATAGACAGTTAAGAAAACAGCGCCCTCTTTTGGTAGTCTTCACCCAGGATTATGCAGGATTTTCGGTAAAACGTTGGATTTGATTACTAGTTTAAAGGGTTACCTTTGAGTGTGTGATCTGACTGATAACTCGAAATTGTTTTAAGGTGTATTTGCCATCTTTTTGTAATAATTTAACTTTGCCCGACGGGGAGACTAAAAGGTAGTGCACTTTTGGGATTATTTTGAGATATTCCTAATTGTTAAATATTTGGAATTAGTGTGGATAGCTTGTCCCTAATAAAGCTTTATTACATGATAATTCAAATGGTTGCAAGTACAGGTTTGTATCCGTAGGCGTAAAAACTATGGTTCCAGGTAAAGCATTCAAGGTGACGGGAAAATCTAATGCGAATTTGATTGCTTGCTTGTCCTTTTCTGGCAGACTTTTCGGCAACGAAGTGCATCCGTTCACAGGATTGACATTCTATTTTCACTATCACGGGGGAGGATCTCATCCTGTTATTCAACAAATACGGTATTCAAAAACACAGATGTTCATATTGAAGATCTGTGAAACACCTACAAGCTTTGTTATACAGATCATGTACGGGGATATACGCACATGATCTAAAGCCATGCGTGTGGAGGCTTGAGGTGATACATACATACCTTGTGTTCGGGGATAACGTAATATACGCCGATATTTTGACGGGTACTGTAATGTTTTATGCATCCTGTTCGGACAATCTTGTTTTCAAAAATGTATATACGTAGACCAATATACGTAGAATTCATAAATTGAAGTTGTGGTACTGTGTTTAAAATTTCATTTTATTAAGATATGTTGCTGATGACGTAATACACATAACACACAAAAAACAAGAAAAGTGCCCTTCAATGATACTTTAAATGTGAAAATATAAAAGTAGAGGTGTTCTCAACTTTTACTAATCCATGATTGATGATAAATGTGTTAACAAGAAATTATAAAATAAAGTTGTCTGAATACAACTTATTTTCCCATTTTTTGAAATTGTACTGGGGTCGTTTTTCTGAGAAAAGCCCATATGTGTTTTTCGAAAACTAAAGCCTTACTCCAGGTCCCCTGTTTTTTGTTTAAAATTATGTATTTGTTTATACGAAGTTCTACAAAAGTGCCCAAAGTCAAAGGTATAGACTTAGTTTCCCGCGCAGCGAATGGATTTACAATTCGTGTTTTTCACATTATCGTATTGTAGTAGGCCTGCTCGGACTAAAGTACTCGATTTGAACATCATCCAGTCAAGGGCATTTAATCGTAACATTCAATCGCCTGGATTATGATTACCTCTCTATAGTCCCAATGTCGTCACCTTTGCGGTGCGGTAACCTCGGTCAAAGGCCAGCAACAAGGAAATTATACCATTCAAGTTGCAAACTTCAGGATGTTCCTCGACGAGACAAGGTTAATGACAATAACAGTAGAATGTACTCTTTGTTCGAGGCCACGGTCTTTATAATCGTGAGATTAAATGCTTTGATGTTAAAAAACTTTTGTGAAAGAAATGAACCTTTCGAGAAATCCACAATTATGTGTATGACGTAAAGTTATCATGGTTTTACGAGTAGTTAAGGGGATACTGAAGATGAGAGAGAGATTCCAAAGTGTTGCACCTAAGGACTTCATATCTAGTGGAATACACTTTGATTATGCGCAATTTTAGGCAATGGCGGCCATTTCGGGCTTTTTTAAAACTGTCATGAAGTTGCGCGCAGCTTTTGTCAGTAAGAATTAATCCGATTGTTGCCACAGCTGTAATTAGGACACTTAAAAAGACTCTAAAATAAAGCGTTTTCGTGAAAAATACATAAGTGACCAGTTTCCAGTTTCCATGGTTGCGATTTCTTTTTTTCTCCAAATTTCGACCTTTAAAAACAAAAGAATACAACTTAGAAAAAACTGCATTATCACTTTTGAATAAATAGCAATTCCCTTTCAAAATCAGCATAAGTTGATCCAAATTGATACAGGCAAACTGTCACAATCGCGACTTTTAAATTACTTAATTTTTGTTCTTCTGGAAATCTTGGTACACGGGAGTCCCGCCGGGTGAACAAATAGAAAAGTTTGTTCACGCTTGGCTGGCTGGACAATAATAACGAGTTAGTGAATCTGGTGGTGGTATAACTTAGAAAATGCAACAGCATTTACCTATATAGTAGTTCAGTGATACAGCGCGTCTTACTCCACACTTTTATTGGTGTCACAATTGACAACTCTTGCTAGTTAATAAGAAAAAACCAATCTCTTCGGGGCATGGAACACGTTTGTCGACCTGCGCGATGATGCCATCGTGGCACTACGTGTACAAAATACCAATAACGATTTTTTTAGATTTAAAAGTCGTGGTGAAATGTTCATTATTGTGTGATATGTTATTACAAACCGTGGATGTGGCCGTGTACAACATTTGAATAACTATTTGCCGACATAGACTTCAAAATTTAACGCTTTGATCTTTCATTTATTGTAAAATGACAGAAGTGTTATGCATGATTATCTACTTCAAATATTCACATAAAATAAACATTTTTCGTTGAAAGATCGATTTCCCCCCTGTAGTTCCACATGCTCCCTAAGTAGACAATGGAAGTACTAGACCTGGCACATGTAGGGATATCCATTGGAAATAAATGTGTTCCCGCCCCGGGTTCCCGCGACACCGCTACACTCGCGGTTAGTTTATGTCACCTTGACGGGACAAATAATTTAACACCATAGATTCTGTATTTTGTAAATAATATCTAGTAAGATTCACAGTCAGTTAGTACACTATTTAGTAGATGCCTGGGTCTTTAAATTACCTGAATCATTTTACCAGAGCAGCCTCCTCCTGTGACCTTGTGCGAGGTCGTTGTATTGTTCCAAACACGCCACTTTTCGGAAGAAGCTCATTTATTTGGTTTCAATTGCCCTGTTTTTGTTTATCAATTTGGTGCTATGTTGCCATACAGAATCAAAAAGGATATATTTTCAAACAAATCGTGTTGAGAGTGACAGGTAAAAGTTCACGGCACAATACTTATGTTAATAGCCTACTATCATGGGCGAGCACTGCATTTTAGTGTACTATATTTTCGAAAGCGTATATACCTATTAATTTATTAATTTGAGATGTTATGTTAATAAGAAATTAATGGTTGTGTGAATGAGTTATTCACTTTGGAACTCATTAATTATGACAGTAGATGCCATGGCCACATACCAAGCCGCCCTTGTTGTTAATTGAAATGTTTGAATACCTGTCATTGCTCTTTAGTTTGTGATGTGGGGACTGTGACATGACCATATAAAAGAGTAATTGTGTGAGGAATGGAAGTATCTGGCACATGCCTAGCTTTGACACTTAATATATAGTATATAGATCATAATACATATGATATTATGGTGTAGAGATGGAAGAGGTGCCTTTTTGGTAATATAAACATTTGTACAATGGTCAAAGAGTTGTCATCTTAAAGTATTGCATGGACAGATTGATTGACTTTGAAACTCATACATCAGTACAGCACCCTGACTTTATACTGACTTCAAGACTAATCAATAACCTGAGATGACCACACTCTTGATGACAGCACATAAAACACTACCAATGTGAACTTGCCATTGAAACTCATACACTGCAGCACCCTGAACTTATTGACTTTGAAACTTGAGATGACCAGACTCCTGATAACAGCACCTAAATTGCTACGAATTTGAGATGTCATTGTAAAAGTAAAACACTTTCAACTGTGTATATATTGTTCTTGGAATCACTGGCAAAAACTTCAGGAACCCTCACTAGTGTTTGCCATTTCTCTCCTATTGACTTCTGACCCCAACTTTTGACCATTATAAACAACAACAAAATGCTTAGTGAATCCAACTCCTATCTTGTTAGCTTATACTTGGAGTTCAAATGTGTTATTCTAAATATCACTGGCATTGGAACATAAACACCACACACACCCCACACACCACACACTTGATTTATATTTTGACCATTCAAAAGCCAAGTTCAATGACTAGACCACTTTATACCTGCCAACATGTAGACAACAATAGCTGATCTGTCACCGCTACAATTATAGAGACCCAACCTGTCACATACATGACATATCGAACAGTAGTGCTGTGCTAGTACGTTATAGTTCTTCTCGCTTTGCTCGTCGATACTATTACTACTACTAAAACCGCAGCAATTCCCAACTCAACCCAACAGTTGGTAAACCATAATCATATTATTAAAATATCACTGAACAGGGATATATTTTCAAGTGTCACTGGGGTCCTTTTTGCTCTAGAGGATATGTTGAAGGATTTCTCAGCATAAATATAACCGGTCAAAGCATTGTGAGTCCATGTCTATTGTCTATACAGTGTGAATCAAAAAAATGTGCAATAATTTAAATGGGTATTTGACCTTGTTGTGTACATTGAACCATACAATTGTTGTTGTGTGCAAGAAGTTAATCAAGTTTATCCTTAAATTGAAAGCACAATATCGACCAACGACTGAAAGACTTATCCATGCTTTTGTGCCTTGCTGACTATATAACTAGTATAATAGCCTACTATTTCTCTACCTGATACAAATATCTCAAAACTTCAACGTAGTCAAAACTCGGCTGCTCGACTTGTAATTCTGTCAAAGATTCGCTGCCACATTTCTCCCGTCCTTCGTGACTTACATTGGTTACCGATCAAATCACGCATTATGTATAAGATTCTCCTAATAACTTTTAAATGTACTCAAGGTCTTGCAACGAAGTATCTGTAAGATCTGATTCAACAATACGAGCCCACGCGCTATCTTCGTTCTTGCTCAGATTATCTTCTTGCACGCGTATCTATACCTTCTACATCATATGGTCGTCGTTCTTTACAAGACGCTTCTGCTGAACTATATAACACTTAACCGTGTCATATTTCAATCACAACTCTTGAGCAATTCAAATCAATGCTTAAAACTCACCTGTTAAATGTTAATGTCTAATTTCATTTGTCTTGTTTATTTGTACGTTATCAGTTCTGTTTATGTGTTAAATAGCGCGTAGGGACTTAATTGCGTTATGCGCTCAATAAGCATGGTTATATCCCGGGTTATATTTTTCATTATTATTAATTATCAATACTAAACACGCATTTTGTGTGAACATCTTCAATTTCTGTTTCTAAATTTGTATTCAGCATAGTCTTCAAAAGGTATTACACAACTATTAAAACTAAACAACAGCTTATTTTACAGTCTATTTATCATCGAAGTAATTAGTGGGTGAATGAATTGGTGACCTTCTCAGTAACAGTAGCAAATAAAATTGTTCTGCGCAGCTGCACACGTGTTCAATATGCTAACTATGAATACTAAATCGGCCTTGAACATCTGGAAACAAACAAACACAAAAAACAACCAAAAAACCTTAACACGCATGTACTTGACACGCATGCGTGTATATAGCCTATTAAATCCTATTTTGATCGGAAATGTTCTGGTCGGCATTGTATATAAAGCTGTGCATTTTCTATTTCTGATAACAGATTTTATTTCTGACACAGAAGCTCACATCCATACAGTGATTATTTCTAGGCATTATTACGGTATAACCTTCCTTCGAAGTAAAAACACAGAGCAGATTTGAAGATGGCAACAGATGGAAAATGGACACCTATACAACCAGCAACCCCTGATATCCAAGCTATATGGGATAAGGTAGGAGTTTGCATTTTCAGTAAATAACTGCACTTAAATAACGTTGTTTGGTTATTATAAAGTATTCATGTTTTTTCTTCTTTTCGATACAAGTGTAGTTTTCTTCGTAGTTGGTTGTTGTTTTGACGACCATTTAAATTTAGTTTTCTATTCACGTGCATTTCAATGGAAGTTATTCCCGGTTCCACGAAAAGGCATTCCGAGCTGCTGTTATTTATACGTTTCCAGTTAACGTTACGGTTTACATTATGCAACTTAAAACCATCTTTAGGCGTCTATCCCTGTGAACTGGTGGACGTGATGAGTGTGATCACCTGCAAAACCCATGGGATGGCGACGTAAAAAATGTTCTAAGATCGGACCACTCACGTCAGTTTCGGTCGGTCAGGGTCGTGCACACACAAAACAAAAACATGTAAAAACATTGCCATATCTGTGGACAAACTAAAATAAAATCCAAAATGTAGGTTAATTTGCAAAGACAAGATGCACTTTCCACTTTGAGACATCTCATAATATAAATTTTCATCAACAGATAAAACCTACAGTCGATGAAATAGTGAAACTCCCGGTCAACGATAAAGCCACAGCATATCGTGTAAGGTCTCTGATGGGTGGAACAACCTATTTGATTAAGGTAAAGATTTATTTATTTATCTGTTATTAATTTAATCTAAGGATTGATCATTGAGCGTGTTTCTACCGGAGCGCTGCAAAATTACGCTAAGTTTACGTGAACGATAATTACCGCTAACGTTTTAATCCCGCCCCTACCCCGTTTTTACTTGCGAAAAGTTACCGCTAAGATTAACAATGCCGCCCCACCAGAAAAAGACTGCCTCGCAATGCGTAGAAACCAGCGTGTACGTGTATACTTCCGGGCCCGGGGGGGGGGGGGGGGGGGGGGGGGTGTAGGGGGGTACTCACGTATATAAGGCATACGGGGACGTGCCGCTCCAGTGGGTCGTTTTTTCATGAGACATCCTTAGCCATGGGTAGGCTTTTCAACTGAAAAATCCTTAGACATGGGTCCTGTTATTGACACTAGCCCTTAGCAATGGGTCAGATTTGAGCACATCGTTGACAACGTTTTTTCCGGGCGTTTTTCAATATCAACCTGAATTCAATTCGATAAATTCAACCCCGGAATTTGAATCGTGGAATTCAACCCATTTAATCATGAGATTAACTCCCGTCTATTTTCATGTACCGTAGCCCCTCTAATTCAACATCGTTCCGAATCATACCCGAGGGCATCTCCCGAAAATAAAAATACCCAAATGAAATCATCAGCGACCGCCTGTGGCATTAGCGTATATAAAGTTCATATAAGAGACTAACACTTCGCTGTTAGTCTCTCCCGTGGCTTTATTTCGCCAGTCGCCGTTCGTAACAACATTCGTGAATGGGAATGTCAACAGACTGTACGATAGACCAGAGGCAATTATACTGGCGACTTTAGAAAAATGTTAATCTTGCAAACGGCAAGCATGGTACTTCAAATGTGTATTTTGATTCTTTTAAGTGAAATGTTGTGTTTAAAATCTCGGGTTAGAAACCCTTAGACATGGGTCTACATTTGAAGAAAAATCCTTAGACATGGGTACCCTTCCGGCAAAATTACCCTTGGAAGTGGGTATGGGTTTTGAGGCTGGAGCTGCACACCCCGTCCAAAATAAATCCAAGTACCCCCCCCCCCCCCCCGGGCTTCCGGGTCACAAGAACTTAGCGTTAAGATTTAACGTGTGGCTGTTTCTACTGGCCAAGTCAGTGTTAATTACCGTTAACAAACCTGTTTTGTGCAGGTTTTTGTCGTTGGAAAACTTAGCGTTAATTAGCGTTATCTGGCTGTCTGCGGCAACTTAACGTAGCGCTAATTAACGGTAAGTTTTCCAACGGCAAAAACTTGCACAAACCAGGTTGGTTAACGGTAACTAACACTAACTTGTCCAGTAGAAACACAGCCACCCGGTAAATCTTAAAACGCGAAGTTGTTACGCTGGATTTTACACATAGTGAGGCAGCCTTTTTCAGGTGGGGCGGCATTGTTGGTATATACTCACAAACGGTCAAATGTCGTGGCCCATCGAATATGATGCTTATAAACTTAGCGGTAACTTTTCGCGAGAAGAAACGGGGGGGGGGGGGGGGGAATAAAAAGTTAGCGGTAATTACCGTTAAGTTAATTTAGCGTTAACTTTGCAGTGCCCCAGTAGAAACACGCTCATTGAATCATGGATCTATATAAATAGAATGCTGCCAGTGTACATGGTGTAGAAGGAAAACACGGGGCACGGTGTGCTGGTTCCTTGCATCAATGGGCTCCACACAACTCATCCATAGATAAGTTGTCGCGGGGAACCAGTGAGCAGGGAACCAGCATGGGTGCACGGTAGTCGTTTCGCACCCTGACGCGCGCTCAGCCCATGATTCACATTCGGTGTTCGCCGTGTAGCCGGACGGGTCGTCCGGGCTGGTCGTGCAGCCGAACTGGTCCACTGTCAGGAACAAAAAGACCGAGTCTTTGTCGAAGATTTATAAGGAACACACAAAACAATTTGCTTTACATTTTGTTTTGTTGTTTTTTGCTCGATCATTTTGCCATCATCGTTTATCCTCACGTTTTTTACAATTTAATTACAGACGAATTATAGTGATGATGAGTTCATGCACGTTATGGTTCATCAGACCACCGGGGTACAACACATCCCTCCACCTAGAATGGAAAGAGTTGCTTTACCGTTCACGAAAGAGGCGTCAATGGAGCCGTTTTAGTACCGTAAATTGACGCGCTATGAATATCTACGGATGACACCCCATCTCAACTTCTAGGTTTTTTCGTGCCAGCTTTCTTGAACTATATGCCTATCTATACACGTACTGACAATCATTGTAACTTTTAAGCTTATAAAGCTGGTTTGACGTATTACGTTTTTAAAACAATAATTATTGTTTTATTCGCGTACACATAGCCCTTACGATCTCATTTAAAACACTTTCCACGCGGCAGTCCGCAGACGACAGTTCTAAAGTTTCACAAAATGCTTCAAAAATATCAACATTATTGAATTTCATCACCATATTTAGAATCACCAAGAGAAATGCATTAAATAAGTATAAGCATGCCGAGTATTGGTTCAGTAATCCTTGAGATAGACTTTGAAAGTTGGGAAATGTTTTTGGAGGCCTATGGTAAAACTATAATAGCCGCGTGGAAAGTGTTAATAGGGTTAGTAGTAATTGAATAGGTTTTGTTTTCTTCAAAAGGGCTTACAGACCACTACATGTTACTAATTTTGCATTATTGAATTTTCATTGACAAGCCCATGGAATTAATCAAATAATTGTATGGCTGTCTTCATGACTGGGATTAGTGCATCCATGCACGCCAATTGAGGCACCAACAATACAAGCCACATTCCACATAATGAATAGCCATCCATTCAATAATGCAAAATGAGTAACAGGTGCAACACAGCTCTTCAATTATTCATTTTATTTCATAGTAAATGCGATATTAATAATAGTAATACTGAAAACAGAGAGTTAATTGATATGTTTTACACTCAACTCATATAAACATGGCAGGTTATGAATCAACTGCCATGTATTACTTGAATATAATACAGTATTTGAAAACTTTGTTGCAAAAGAGCCTACGTCCACTTCTACATGTTACTCATTTTGCATTATTGAATTTGCATTGACAAGTCCATGGAATTATTATCCATCAAATTATTGTATGGCTGTGTTCGAAAAACTGTTTCTATGACTCGGATTAGTGCATCCATGTACGCCAATTGAGGCACCAACAATACAAGCCACATTCCACACAAAGAATAGTCATCCATTAAATAATGCAAAATGAGTAACATGTATAAGTGGATGTTGGCCCTTTTATGTAAATCACATCTTGAAACTGATTAACCAGCAAAATCACGTCGTTATTTTAGCAATGTTGCGATCAGTGCACGGAACCGTACTGCTGTTATCTCAAAATTGTCCTTCGGTTGGGTAAACTATTAATTCTAACAATATTTAGGGTCTCAAAAAGGTGCGGATTCTATAAGCGATACTCTTATTGACCTATGCCCATGAATTCATGAGCCATTTTGACAACAAAAAACCCATTTTAATGTACTCATATATTGAATGAATATTTATCGAAAAGTCCGCCATCAAGATTCTGATTCTACTTGACCAACAGCACCTACTATCTACATGATTTTTAGGATTAATATTTGTATCCTTATTAGTTCATCAATGATTGTCAACAAAATGCATGTGCCTTGAGTTGGGACCCCTGGTTGAAATCCCTTTCTGTGACATAATATGCACAATCGGGAAAAAAGTTTCGCTTCAAACATTTACAGCCTACAAATTATGCATGGGAGTATGGGGAAAGTTTACATTTTCTGATAGCGTATTTTGTTATTTTATCACCATCAAGGTCATTATACAGAGTTTGTAGAAAATATATTATGTGTAAAACGAATAAAATGCACTAAAATTCAACAATTTTCACTTGCAAGTTTCTGACTTTGAATATCACATATTATTCGATTAAGTTGGATGGTTCACATAAGTATTCAAAATAGATGGAAACGGTATCATTTTAAACACCACTTATAACGTGAAAATGTCACACCTCCTCAATATTAGGGTCCGAACTCAAGGCACACGACCAACTACCTATATAATCATCAAAGCCTGATAATGAGCGCATATAAAGCTCGAATTCTTTTAGCCTACTTCTGTCTTCCGTTATGTATACCAATATTAAGTGTTGTTTGACAAAGTGTTTGCATTGCTGGACAGTGCTAACATAAATAAAACTTGTTTTTAACATTGACATATTTATCTTTTGCATATGTATTGTTATTTGTGAGTGTTCATATTGATACTTGATACAGGATTTAAAATAATAAAAAAATCCGACCGACCGACCCAACTTTTTTTGGGCATTATATGGACAAGCAAACTTTTTTTTTGGGGGGGGGGGGGGCTTATCAACATGATCATAATGATGTCGATGGTTGTGTTAACATGTGTTAACAATAAAATGATGGTGAGGAACTAAATATCTTAATACTAGTTAAATAATCTGGTTTGATTTGTGATGCAATAATATTGTTTTACGAGGGTCATTCAAAGAGATCTACCTCCTACATCATAACTTTGCTATTATACAAGCCAGTCGTATGAAATATTCGACAATTGAAGCTTTAAATCTCAGCTACAAAATCATAGTAAATTGGTCTGAATACTCATTGTACTTTTCTGTATATGCAGTAAAAACCAAACTTCCTTTTAGTGCGACGGAAACAGGTAAAGAACAGCCAATATTCATTTGGCCAATTCTAAGAGACAAAATGTACCTATCGGTCAATTACAATCGTTCTAAGTTACAAATATTACTTGAACAGACTTTAAACAATACAAGTGACTGGTTTCTTGGCGGAAAATGCCCTCTAATTAGCCAGAACCAGACCAGGACAGCCGTCAATGTTAACCTTACCCTAGAGAACCGCTGCAAAAGTAATATTTGCTTTTCATAGGAACTAAAGAGATCTTCATTACAGGGCTAAATGGATATATTTCAAGTCTCTCGCAGATATATTTTTCTATCACTGACTACCTGATTAACTTCTAAACGTTGCATATAAGAAAAACTGATAAAGTTACTATCATGTTAAGATTTAACTTTCGAGGCATCACTGTGGCTTGACTTGTAACAACGAACATTTGACCGAATATCAGTTTTCCAGTATGCTAAAGGCGTGTCAATACATTCGAGTTGATATTATACTATTAGCAAGCTACAAAGGTTAACATTGCCTACAATCTGATTTATATTATGATAGTATAGCATTATATTCAGAAATCATCCATTGTTTTCTATTTTCAGTATTTAAATCGAGCGGTAACCTAATCATACAATACGGAGAGAAAACGAAAAAACATGTATTTATCTTTGGGGTAATTTTCCGTGTCCGTTGTCCAAAATCTCTCTCTGGCTTTGATTACATCATGACAAAAGTGAAAAAGGTATCAATTAGCATTTACTATAAATGTGTAGCTATGATTCAGAGCTATAATCATAATCATGAGTGAGGAGGTAGAACTTATTGAATGACCCTCGTATATAACTAATTTCAGGGCCATAGGGTGAGCTCCTGTACCCACCCGCGTGTCGCTCCGCTCACACACGACTATGTCAAGCTCAATGTATAATAATTCGAAACACAGTGTTTATCGAAAAACATTGTTTATCGATCGAAAAACATTGTTTCGATTGATAGGGAGTGTTCATAAATACTGTGGTGGGGGGTCGAAATTTTTTGAGCCTCGGACATTTTTCTTCTTCTTGATCCCCCCCCCCCCAAAAAAAAACCCAGCGTGAATTATTTTCTGCATCCCCCTTTTACGTTTATTTTTTTTCTTGACCCCCACTGTATGTCCAAGTAATCGAGCAATAGAAATTTGACTGCGCGCGAAGCGTGAAAATATGAATCTGTATTTGAGTGCGATGTGCGGAAAAATAATTTGCGAAAATAGGGTCTATAATGAAGCAAAATTCTTTAGAAATGGGTACCTTTTATTCCAAAATCACCCTTAGAAATGGCTACGGGTTTGGAATCTCCAGCGGCACACCCCCACCAAACCCCCGGGCATTGTACACACTAGTTTCATTTGAGCGAGACGGGGTGTGGGGTGCATTTGTATCGTATACCGTTAAACTTAATCTATAAGCCCCCATTGACTAATAGTTAGTAAGCTGAAAATAGAAAAAAAGGTATGAGCGCCCTCTTTTGATCTAGAGAAATTACCATGAATGATTTTAGTGTATTCGATATTCAATATTATAAAGTTGTATTACTATCTAAATAATTTCATGGACAGACGAATTGCTCAATTGGTAAAGCGCCCGGTAAAGCGTCAACTTCAGTATCACGAGGTTGGTGGATCAATTCTCAACTACACCCTTTGCAATTTCTTTTGAAATCCAAGTGATATAGAAATTAATGCAAACTTTAATGTAAAATTATTACTCAATTATACTAGCTTTATTGTTATTTTCCAAAAAACAAGCGCATAATTAATTTGATTGTATAAAGTAATGATCTTAATAGTCCAACCTTTTTATAAGCTAAAACACATTTATACTACAAATTAACCACAGCAAAATGTATTCATTGGCTTATTTTAAATGTTTCACACAGTAATCTTAAACGTTTTCTTCATCATGATTTAAGGGCAAATTATGATGATGCATATTAGGTTGGTAGATCAAGTTAAGCAACAAAATGAAAGTAACTATGCAAACCACTATAATCCTGGTCTCACAATGAATAAATGAATGAATGAATGGCTGGCTATTAAATCAATTTATTTCCAATAAGATAGAGGGCCGTCCATTTATACCGACCTATCAATCATACATGTAGTTATAAAACAGTATCTGACATAGCAGTCTCGTTTAGCTCAATTGGATAAGCCTAGGGCAATTGTGATCGCAGGATCCAGATGACAATACCTGGTTCGTACAGTACACTTTGGTGGACATTTAGTTTATTTTATTGCGTTTTCACTTCCTCGAAAATCTGGACTACCAATTTTCGTAAATCCTGAGTCCCGCCCGAAAAACAAAATCGAGTCCCGGGAGCACTGAATTCCCGAACATCCTAGACCCAATGGTGGCTATACTATCGTTCATGCTTCACTATACTATAGCCACAACACCCTCTATATAGACACACGACGTCGCGAAAATCACATTTTTAATTCAAGATTTTCACATCAAATATGATTTAAATCAATCAAAATGCACTCACATGTTGTTCCTAGAACTCTTAGTAATACATTGTGTTAATTAATTTTGATCAAGCGGCAGTCGGCAGTGCTGACACTCGATGTGAATTTCGCGACGTGAACAGTCAATAGGGAGTTTTGTGACCCTAGGTAGCCAGCTACCTAGGACAGGTCACTATTGGGACTACGAACATCCCAGCCTAGCCCTATGCCTATAGGCTATAGCCTAGGCTATGTAGCCTATAGCCTAGGCTATGTAGCCTAGGCTATGTAGCCTAGGCTATGTAGCCTAGGCTATGTATGGTTTAACCAGGGAGGTGTAATATCTCTCTGGTTAAACTATATGTAGTAGTACTATTTTGATATCAGAAGAAAAGCCTATCTTATTTTCAATATTCCCCTAAACCAATCACCTCGGTAGATGTTATTGTTACTTATTGAACCATCCAGAAGAGAACGCCAATTCGCCAACTGGTTTTTGTGGCATTACCAAAGTCAAAGTGGCGCACCATTTAAAAGGCCAAATAAAAAATAGTAGTTTCTCTTCCCCGCGCGTGCGCATCCATTTTGGCCGCCACGTCAAAAAAATAGTTTTTTTCTTCAAATTTTGTTCAAATTTTGTTTTCTAATTTTTTTTAATTTTTTTTTTTTTAAAATTCTTTTTCTTCAATTTTTATTTTTTGAATGTTCTCAAGATCACACTGATGTTGTCAATGGAGAACGTGTCAATATTTTTTAAAAAACCTGTTAAAATGAAAGAACAACATAACAGGCAAACTGTTAATATCAAAACATGATACAAATTAAACTGTATCTGCATCAGATGATATAAATAAACCGTGAGTAAAACTGGTGTTTTAAAATACCAGTGTGGTCTTCGCCTTCGGAACATTTGTTTGTCGTTTTTGGCTGGAACTGATTTATTTATCAAGATATTCCCGAGATCACACTGATATTTTGTAAATCTAGAATACACATCTTTTCTTATTTAGCTTTGTATTCCTGAAAGAGAAAAAATAGAGAATAAATCCTTGTGTTATCTATATAATAATACTCTACTCTCTGTCTGTCTGTTTTTTTGTTGGTCTGTTTGTTTGTCTGTCTGTCTGTGCGCGCTTTTTCGTTGCCTTCCCGGGGTCGGGCGGCGTTCAAACTCAGTGGGTGGGTGCAGCTCGGTCCCCGCAAGAGCAAGTTCGCATTCGCTAGAGCGTACGAGGTCAAAGGTCATATAGGGGTCAAAGGTCATATGGGGGTCAACTTTTTGAAGTTGGTCGGATCATGCTTAAACTCGGTGATCTCGATGCGAGGCGAGCGTGGCAAAAATAAAACGGGTTGGCGTTTGTCGGGTCTTCCGGGGTCAAAGGTCGTCTAGGGGTCGAATTTTCAAAGTTTGTCCGATCGGGCTTAAACTCGGTGACGGGAAGCCTGAATATGAGTCGAGCGTGGAAAAAATAATACGCCTTTGTTTTTCTTGGGTCGTCCGGGGTCAAAGGTCATCTAGGTGTCAAATTTTTAAAGTTTGTCCGATCGGGCTTAAACTCGGTGATGAGAAACTCGGTGTCTGTTTGTTCAGTCCCCGCAAGAGCAAGTTCGCATTCGCTAGAGCATACGAGGTCAAAGGTCATCTAGGGGTCAACTTTTTGAAGTTGGTCGGATCGTGCTTAAACTCGGTGATCACAATGCTCGATGCGAGGCGAGCGTGGCAAAAATTTAACGGGTTAGCGTTTGTCGGGTCTTCCGGGGTCAAAATTCGGGGTCACAAAGGTCGTCTAAGGGTCGAATTTTCAAAGTTTGTCCGATCGGGCTTAAACTCGGTGACGGAAAGCCCGAATACGAGTCGAGTGTGGAAAAAATAACACGGCTTTGCTTTTCTTGGGTCGTCCGGGGTCAAAGGTCGTCTAGGGGTCCAATTTTCAAAGTTTGTCCGATCTGGCTTAAACTCGGTGACGGGAAGCCCGAATACGAGTCGAGCGTGGAAAAAATAAAACGGTTTTGCTTTTCTTGGGTCGTCCGGGTCAAAGGTCGTCTAAGGGTCGAATTTTCAAAGTTTGTCCGATCGGGCTTTATGCATGCATTCTACAAACCACCAAACCCGAGAACCGACAAACCCCGGGTGACCGCCCAAACCCGAGAACCGACAAACCCCGGGTGACCGCCTAGTATTAAAATAAACATGTAAAATATCGCGAGCAGTTTCCAGTATGTACCCATTTTAAGGTTATAAAGCTAGTCTTAGAAAAGTGGCAGCCATTTTGAAGCAAAAACATTTCCACCATGTTGGAATAAGCGAAACCAGTTTTGGAAAAAGGGGCATTCGCCATTTTGGGAAGAAGAAAAAAACAAACTCATCTTCCTTTTTTCAAAAAGTTAGCACGAGAAACTAGTTTTATTTTTACTTGGCCTAAGATCCAGGGGCCATGGGAGTTTGGTGACCTGTAAATATTATTATTTTCATTAAATGATGCATATTTTCATAAAATAGGTGTTTGTATTTTGCCATTGTTATGTACCGAAGTTATTCATCTCTGTACATATTATTTATTGAACCTTCACACATTACAAAAGAGAACAATCATCTACCATTAGGTCGCACCATTTAATATCCAAGGTGTTTGGCAATAATTTGTTTTAATATCAGAAAGAGACTATTTCTTGATCTTGAAATCTCAACCGAAGCATATAGAAGGGCAAATGTGCTTACACGGTGAACGGTGAATGCATAATAATATATATATATAATTCTTGTTTCATGTAAGATATAATATGGATTCGAGCTTTGCATCATTTGTTATATGCTGGACAGATTATAGTGGTTTACAATATGAAGAGGTTTTTTGCAAAAGGGCCTGCATCCACTTTGGCTCTTATTGAGAAAAAGTTTAAAAAAACCTGTTTCTAAATATTCAAGTTGAGCAATTGAAAAACTGAATGGATTATGAAAGAGGTACACTACATACTAATTTAAATTGAAATACATTCCAAATGCGCTAGTTTTCAAAAACAAACAAAAATCATGTTTACATTTTTTGAAAATTTGGATGTAGGCCCTTTTGCAACAAAACTCCATCTGTTTGTACTTAGAGAAAAAATCATTTATTTTAATCATTTAAAAAAAAAAAGTTTGATACAGAAATGTTAAATGATACAATCATATGTTTCAAGGAAATAAAGTCATTTTTTTCTTCAAAAAGACCTACATCTCATTGTAAACTATTGAAGTTGTTGTTTTGTTTTAAAAGGGCCTGTATCCCGATTTAATTCTGGACACAGGCCCTTTTGCAACTTCAATGACTGTTTACAATGAGAAAAAAAATGACTTTTTGAAAATGACTTTTTGAAAAATGTCTTTTTGAAAAAAAATGACTTTGTTTCCTTGAAACATAAGATTTTCCCCTATACATTTCTATAGTAAAATCATTTTTGAAAAAAATGCACCATAGCCCTTTTGCAACAACGCTCTTCATATATAGACATGAGTTATGAATTTTCCCAAATTCTCAGCTGTAGTCAGCTTCTGCATCATTGATGCTCTCGTTTTATTTAGCTGTAAATGAAGTTAGGTGACGAACCACGCGCTGGTTTTAATAGATCATGAGGTAAGAACACCAAAGCACACCGACTTCTTGTGTCAGACACTCGTAAGTGATAGGATAATCCCGATTATGGATTGGTCAAAATATGTATAGGTTAATTAGGTTAATTTGTTATTTATTTATTTATTCAGAAATCACTTTCAAAGAAGCGGCACCCACCTGGAGGTGGTGCATCCAAAGAATACAAAAACAAGAGTAAAATACACAAAGAATACAAATAAATACACTGTACAATGATAATACAAAAGAGAGAAAATAAGCAAAATAGACATACAATCATGAATATCATGGATATTATATCATAGACAAAGATGGGTTAATCAGCTTATATCATGAATCGTAACGTGGAGTGTGTACATTAACTAATGTCATTATTACTGCTATTATTATCATTCAACAAAACTGTCCTACATGACCATGCACGTTTTAAATAAGACTTACAAAATATATCAAACTGTTTATCAATCAATGCATCATATGAGTAATTACTCACCATGGGGGTGACATTTAAACAAGTACTACCTAAAATTAAACAAATTTGTGTATCATTGTCACTAACATTAAAGAAATGCCATACATAGGAGAGATCTACTCGGCGGAGATTCAATTCTAAGTTGTGAAGCTCATTGTCGCAAATTGCACGTAGAGACTTACATGAAAGCATAAAATGTTTGATATCTTCACAACCACTATTACAAAGTAAGCACATACCGTCATTATTAACCTCCCACGAACTTAGTTTGCCATTTAGAGGAAGCGTGTTAGAACGAGCTTTGAACTTCAAGCTTGCCCCGTAGAAATCAAGCTTGTCCTTCAAATAACTTTCCAAATATGGGTGTGTTTTGAACTGAACATAAAATTTTAAAGAAGATTTGTCACATACATTTTTATACCATCTATCATAATCTTGTTGAACACTTATTCTTTTAAACACTTGGACCCATCCGGGGTTATTAGGTTGTATGCTTGAAAAGTTAAAGTCCATACCGTGATCACATAAGATATGATTGATTGAGTCAAGCCATTTCCATCTTAATTTAGTACCATGATCATGAATAATAAACATTGCATTGAGTAATAATTTAGGCCATCTGTGAGGGCCCATATTATGAAGACGTGAATAATAATTAGCTTTAATCCTATTATGGGTAGATTCTATGGTATCCCAGCCTAAATCGCCCAAGAGTGACATTGACGGTGTATTACGCGGGGCCTTTAGAATTGATCTTGCCATTTGAAATTGAAGAGATTCAAGTTTCTTGTAATCACTAGCACTATAAGTAGAAATCGCGCACGCATAATTTATAGATGGCAATGCAAGTGACCTCCACAACACATCCCCATAATACACCCTGTCAAAGTCCTCATGATTATTGATAATGGATTTAATATAGCCAATCAATTTATTACCTTTACAAATTACCTCATTGACGCGCGTATGATCTGACAGATTCCTCGTGATATGAATACCTAAGTATTTGTAACTGAAAACCTCTTTGATAATGTCATCCCCTAATTTCCATAGTTTGTTTTTGTTGATTTTTTTACCAACAACTAGGACATTAGATTTTGTGTGGTTAAATTGAAGTTTCCACCTCTTAGAAAACTCGGCGGCAATGTTAAGCATACGGTTTAAATCAGTTTCATTCTCAGCAATAAGTACAACATCATCAGCCCAAAAAAGGGAACTAATATTAACATTACAAATATTTATACCAACATTTTGAGAAGCTAACATTTTTGCTAATTCGTGTATGTAAATGCAAAATAAAACGGGCGACAAAACACAACCTTGCTTCAGTCCTTCATCAATTTCAAAAAAGTCAGTAACAATATCCCCAAATCTAACATTACATAACACATTATTATATAAACTATCAATAATATTCCAAACTTTACCACGAATACCAATATTCCACGCAACCGATAATAGACCATCTCGCCACACTGTATCGAAAGCTTTACGGAAGTCCAAGAAAGCTAGATGGGTAGACTTTCCCTCGGCTAGTCTAGTGGCTACGATGCTTTTAAGCGTGAAAACATGATCTTCGCATCTGTGGTCTTTTCTGAACCCCCCTTGAATTTCAGATAATATATTATTATCTTCAATAAAAGTAGTAATGCAATTACATATTAAGCGGTTGAAGATTTTAGAGATACAGGATGTTAAAGTTATACCCCTATAATTATTTAAATCATTCTTAGCGCCTTTCTTATAAATTGGGACAATAATACCCTTGTTCCAATCAACAGGGGTGTTCTCAAGAACAAGCAATCTAGTAAACAGTTTAGTCAAAGCATTACAAATACTATCCCCTCCATTCTTAATGAGTTCATTCGTTATTGAGTCAAGACCAGGAGACTTATTATTTTTGAGTTTAGAAACTACCTCCTTAACATCAATTGAAGTAATTTGGATATCACTTAAAAGTTCAATAGGTCCAGGGCTTAACGCTGTTTTACCTTGTCTAATATTGGAAATACAACTCTTAACATTAACATAATTACAATCATTTAGTGACATGTCCATTTTACCTAAAGTATTCCAATACTGCATAATAGTTTGATTCATAACATTTCTATCCGTAGTGACCTGATCTGAATTGGGTAATTTGATGGTTGTGGGATTATCTTTCCTTTTATTACCTCTTAGGTTATTCCAAAAGTCCCTACTTGAAGGACCCCCTGCCTTAGAAATAGATACACTCCTATCAAATCTCATTTGCATTATTTTTTGATGAATGAGATTTTTTGCACTTGACTTTTTAGACTTATAATCCTCCCACAGGGAGTTCCCTAGTTCCCTAATTACAATTGTTATTATGTGTGAATTACTTTTTTATTTGAGTCTTGAGCAGACGAGGATCCTTTGATTGTCCCTGAGCTGACGTGGTACACGCGTTGGCTTTATTGATCTCAAACTACAAGCAAGCGGCTTTTATGAATGTTGAAACGTCGTTGTTAATTATGTGTGAAATACTTTTTAAATTGAGCCTTGAACCAGGAAACCTTGAACACACGTGGCGTTGCGCACGCGCCGGATTTATTGATCACAACATCAGAAAACAAATTGCTTTTCAATTGACGCCTTGTAATCATTTGGCTGTATGATCATGGAGTCATTATTGACAGATTTGCACGCTTTGTTCAAGTGTAACGCCGATTTTATTGATCATTTTCAACATCAAAGCTTTAAGCTTTTGGCGCAGCTTTGCCAGCCATCACTCATATTCACAGTACTAGTTTTATGAGCGTTGAGTTTTCGGGCATCATTAACCACGTGATTTGTGACGTAGTGATAACAGTGACCATGTTTCGTTATACACTACACTGTTGGACGTAGTCTAACTTTATAGGCCAATTAATCAACTCAGTCAGATAACCATTCGACCAAAAAGCCATCCATTCTTTCTCTTTATTCTAAATTGTTTGTTATTTCAAATTTTCCCGTACTTCGCGCGCGGTGTTAGTATCTGATATGCTTCACTGTACATACAAGATTCATGCTTATCCCACTTTGGCTGACCTTTGAGGAACCTAATTTTCATATTGGTATGAACCATACTAGTTTAAAGCCCTTTAAATTCCAGTTGTCTCTTTAAACATGTTTAATTGTATTATGATTATAGTGTCCGCGCTATGACATCCACAAATCACCACTTATTAGAGCCAAAAGGGTTTAGATCGCGAGCGATCTGAAAAAGCGTACCTGGCTGCTGAAAATTAGTAACTCCCACAATACAGCACGGTCGATACCTCAAAAATACACTACAACAATAAGTACCGTATACACTATACGAAAAATATTATTTGTAAATAAATCTTTACTTGATTCTGTTCCGTGCTCACAGTGTCAAGCGGGGCCGAAGGCACCGTACGCGGATAGCCCGCCGCTAGGCGCTAGTAAGAAAAGGAGCCGCAGGCCGCCTGCGGCCGAGGCGACTAAACCCGGCTTGTTACGAACCGATTTAAGTTAGGTCCAATTTAGATGAGCCCGCCGCAGGCGCGATACGGTCTACCAACCGACCCGTGTAGAATTTATGTCTCTCTAGCACATTGTGTCACTAGATAGACTAGACTATAGTATTAGTATACGTACACTGTATTTTGATAATCCACATAAAAACTATTTAAAGAAACCCAAACAGCAGTTTAAAAGTTTGAACAAGTTGTTAGATTGACTTCCTTCAACAACTGTTTGGGGTTGTTTAAAATAGTTTTTGCTGTGTTTAAGGTTCGCATAAATTATTGCCAACAATGATCGATGGCTATATTGCAAAGTAATACAAAAAGCAAGAGCCTTCTCCATCTTTGTGTCACTAAAAGCCGGACGCTGAACATATTTTGTTTTTACTGTCGTTATCATCATTGTTTTTATTTTTGTAATACAACATACTACAATCAATATCTGAACACGCAAGTCAAAAGTAGAATTGCATAGCAAACATAACTAAAGACTTGATGCAAGACATCGATTTCTTTATTTTCTCTTAATATTGTTTGTTTCCTATTATTATTAACAACATAATTACATGCACATCTTAAGTGCAACCATATTCAAGCCTGACATCTTTTCTGTTACCAATATGATTGTGTATTTGTGTACTAGTATTGCAAACGATTTCGTACAATACCATACAGAGACAACATTTTCTTTGTAAATCGTATGGAACCGCTTATCACAATTTAGTCACATTCCATAGAGCGTATACAAAGAATGTCTATCTTTTTTGATCTTTATCCGTTACAAATTTTGTCAGCTGTGTTTTTCTACTTCACCGGTTATAAAAATCATCTTCCTGGTTTATTTTGATCAAAGGCATCCAAAGTAAGCCAAAACATTACAGCACGATGAGCGGTATATTGTGAAACAGCGTGACAAAACATCGACTTTGTTCAATAAACTTGTTTAACCAATACAAGTTAATCAAGTGCAATGACATAGTAATGAATTGCAACAACTTGATCTTATTTCAACACTGCCATGACCCCATGACTCATCTTTACCAATGCTAAAGCTAGCTTATGTTTTAAAATATGAAAACAGTGGAATAACAACATGTTATTGTTTCGCATTTGGCGAGTTGGGTTTAAATTTATAACATATTTACACCAATAAGAAATATTCAGCTTTTGCTTTTTATCCTGGTTGTTCTACACTGTAGTATCAGATAACCCACAGCACATTGATTAAGGGCACGACAAATATAGACGGTCGTATGGAAACAGCAGATTTATGTCATGTATATATATATATTTTCTTATTGTCAAATCGGAACTGTGTCTGATAAGTGCTGAATAGCCTCAATAGCCTGTACATGTATGGTATCTTTGAACATACCGATTTATTGATCATCATATTAAGCAGGGAACACCCTCTATTGAACTTTGTTTTGCGCTATCTGCGGTTTTCATTGTCTTGGTGTGATAGCACAGTGTGATAGTTTCAAAACCACTGGTCATTTGTGTTATTTTAGGTGATACGTACAGTTTAATTAAACCAGTATTTAACCAATAAGATATATTACTATCATAACCAATAAGTCTTTATTCAATGAAATAATGTTTGCATTTCGATAACTTTCAGGCCCTCAAACCATTGGGAATTTGTGTTGCTGTTGGATTGAAAAGCTACCCTATAGTAGTAGTAGTAGTAGTATAAGCGATGACATATCACAATATTTTTCATTTATCATCTTATTTAATAGTGTAGCTTAGGCGCCCAAATCTTGGGAATTTATCACTGGTTATATCCTAAGTTAGATATTGGCACATGTCTACATCAGAACTTGTCAAACCCCCATATTAAACCAAGGCAAAATAATTGTGTACACAGCCTCACAACGGCCAATATGTTAGTATTACAATAACTGCTCAATCAAAAACACAATCACTTAACAACAAATGTTTCCCGAGATTACAAATAACACACGTAATAGCATTGCCAGGTCATTTATATACTTGATATCAGGAAAAAATAAAACTCTATACATTTTCAATTACAATATCAACTTTTCCATGTATGGTATCTAAACTGCTCACAAAAAACATAGCTGCATTTTTGTTTTCAGTCATCCATTTTTAGTGATATTTTCACGTTGGGTGGGATGTTTCAAGCAGATGTTTTCATCTTTATAACGACACTTGATTTGATGCAGTCACTTGTTTCAGTGTTCACCCACATGTTTGAGAATACGCATGGCCCAATGTCACACCATGAGAGTAATTGTCTGTCAATTCCAACTCACATTTCCACCTAAATTCGCACTCAAGAAAAACTCTGTCGTGTCATCAAAGTGTTTCGATGACAGCTACTGTTAAATTATACTCTATGCACTTGTAATCATAAAATAGTGTTGGTTTTGACACATTTACTATATTGAATCATCCCCATAATCTCAAACAAGTGGATAAGCATTAGGACACATTAGGATCACTGATTATTACAAATGGAAAGAAAAACACATCTCCTTTACATGTATTTTGATTAAAGTAGAACAATTTATTTGTATTTCAAATTTTCTAACTGATATGTGGCTTTTCCTTTTTTTATAACATGTACGTAACATTTAAGACAACTCATTACAATGGCAAAATAAAGACGATGGAAATTAATACTACCACTTGTTTTTGTATTTGTGTTAATTCCAATATTCATTAACATGAGAATAAAACCATGTTTCACGTCTCCTCACGCTTTCTATTTTTAAAATATTGTAATTTCTTCGCAGTTTCTAAATGATATGACGAAAGAAATTTTCAATCATTTAACTCAATCACAATCCTTCGCATATTATAATCAAAACAATTTTGAAAACAAGGTATGTAATCACTAGAAACATCTACCCTCTCGATACATGAGATACATGTGGCCAATATAAATAAAAATGACCCGAAGACGATGTTTTTTTTACAACCATCTCTAGTTGCGTTTGTGATTATTATTCTTAAGATCATGGGCGGCACCTTCATCCCTTACCCATAGAATTTGAAGTTCATTACACTGTAGAATTGCCTAGTTGCACCTTACTTTCCTTACATGACAATAAAACTACTTAATTTGTTTTTCTTACGTTTGAGGGAGCCGATATCCATTCAATTAATTGTAAACGTGCGGCGCATACCCATAAACAACCAATTTGCTCACTTTTCAATTTCATGTTTTATCGCTTTATGACGATTAGCTTGCTACACAAGTGATTGTTGCTCACTGACGCTGTACCAACCAGTTACTTGTTAACATTGTGTTAATGGGCTGCAGTACTTGAATCCTAATAATAATAATATCAACAAAAGGATATTGATTGCAACGACAAATAACGCCGACCACTCATTTCTGCGGCTAATTACAATCGCATTCCACATATACGTGATTGGTTATTAGAGGATGACATTTTGTAATCTGTTGACGGTTATAAATATTTTAATGAATGATTTTTTTTTTAATTGTTCAAGTTCCCTATTGAATCGCCTATGCGATCCTCTATATTGATACGTGATGGTAACCCTTAGTCTCATCTTTGGTGGTGGTGTTTGTATGTATAAATATTTAGTTATTCATATCACAAAGAATCTGTCAGATCATACCACACGCATGCCAATGACATGAATGAAGTCATTTTTCAAGGTAATACATTGATTGGCTCTATTAAATCCATTATCAATAATAATGCGAATGCGCATGCGTATTTTATAAATGGCTGTGCCAGTGACCTCAACAACACTATTCCCAAAGTACTATGGGATTGTGTTGTAGAGGTCACTGGCACGAAATTTATAAATTACGCATGCGCGATATCTACTTATGCTAGTGCCAACAAAAATCTCTTCAATTTCACTTTAAAGACAAAATCAAAAAAAGGGCCCGCGTTATACATCGTCAATCTCACTCTAGTGCAATTAGTAGACATTAATGCTGACATGTGATTAGATAATGTCCCAATGTATATATTCCCGTATATTCATTATTATTATTATTATTATTATTTATTATCTTTACCCAGGGTTGCCCGAATCAGCTGGCCGCTGTTCTTACTCGGGGCCCTGCACATCAATATAATACATGCTTACAAATAATTACTTAATATAAAATACACGAGACATAATAATAACAATATGATTATGTATAGAGTATAAAACCCAATGGACAGCACTCGTAAATCTATCACATAATGCATACAATAAAAACATAATATTAAAATTATTTGATTACATATATACATTTCATAAAAGCTTGACTATGATACATCAAACACATTAAATTTGAGCTAATTCCAATGATAGGATTTATACAAAGCCTTAAAAGATTGCACGTTCACAGAATTTCTGATTGCAGTTTCAATACAATTCCATACATTTACACCATTATAGCTAAAACAATACTTATAACACTCAATGTCATTGCCATTTGTCAATAGGGGTAGTGCCAACAGACCTGCTGCGGATTGCCTTGTATCGCGCTCGTGGTGTTCGCGCACATAACTAAATTTACTTTGTAAATACGATGGTGCCAGACCATTTAGACATTTAATAAAAAACCCTTTAAAAAGGGAAATGCTTGTAACAAGTGTGAAACATATTAGAGTTTTATGTGAGCAATTCCCATATCATGCATTCCAGAAAATATCATATAATGTGCCCAGATTTGCTTTTTAGGATACGATATCACATTTGTAGCTACGTATAATATCAGTGTCACTAATCGATCAATCCGCAACCAATTTGACGACATAAATGACGTTCACATTGAAATCGCAAAAATTGTGGTTTTTCTTCAACCAATTCCGGAAAAAAATTGCTAATTATCATATAATGTGCCCTGATTTGCATTTCAGGATATGATATCACATTTTGAGCTGCGTATGATATCTGTGTCACTAATCGGTCAATCCGCGACCAATTTGACGACATAAATGACGTTCACGTTGAAATCGCCGGGAAAAACATGGTTTTTTCCTAGCAATTGCGGACAAAATAATCAAAATTTCATATGATGTGCCCTGATTTGCTTTTTAGGATACGATATCACATTTGTAGCTACGTATGATATCAGTGTCACTAATCGGTCAATCCGCAACCAATTTGACGACATAAATGATGTTCACATTGAAATCGCAAAATTGGGGTTTTTCTTCAACCAATTCCGGAAAAATAGGCTAAATATCATATTATGTGCCCTGATTTGCTTTTCAGGATATGATATCACATTTTGAGCTGTGTATGATATCTGTGTCACTAATCGGTCAATCCGCGACCAATTTGACGACATAAATGATGTTCACGTTGAAATCGCCGGGGAAAACAGGTTTTTTTCCTAGCAATTGCGGACAAAATAAACAAAATTTCATATGATGTGCCTTGATTTGCTTTTTAGGATACGATATCACATTTTAGCCACATATGATATCGGTGTCACAAATCGGTCAATCCGCAACCAATTTGACGACAATGACGTTCACATTGAAATCGCAAATCCAAATCGTGATTTTTTTTTCTTCAACCAATTCCGGACAAAATAGACAAACTATCATATCATGTGCCCTGATATACGTATCACATTTTGAGTTACGTATGATATCGGTGTTATACTGATCGGTCATCCGCAACCAACGTGACAACATAAAGGATGTTCGCGTTGAAATCGCAATGATTTTTATTCTCCAACCAATTCCGGACAAAATAGGCTAAATATCATATAATGTGCCCTGATTTGCTTTTCAGGATATGATATCACATTTTGAGCTACGTATGACATCGGTGTCACTGATCGGTCAATCAGCAACCAATTTGACGACAAATAGCGTTGCCGTTGACATCACACTAGGAAAAACTTTTTTTCTTCTTCTACCAATTAGGGACTAAATAGACAAACTATCATATAATGTGCCCTGATTTGCTTTTTAGGATACGATATCACATTTTGAGTTACGTATGATATCGGTGTTACTGATCGGTCAATCCGCAACCAATTTGACGACAATGACGTTCACATTGAAATCGCAAAACCTAATCGAGTTTTTTTCTTCTCCAACCAATTCCGGACAAAATAGGCTAAATATCATATAATGTGCCCTGAATTGCTTTTCAGGATATGATATCACATTTTGAGCTACGTATGATATCGGTGTCACTGATCGGTCAATCAGCAACCAATTTGACGACAAATAGCGTTGCCGTTGACATCACACAAGGAAACACTTTTTTCTTCTTCTACCAATTAGGGACTAAATAGACAAACTATCATATGTGCCCTGATTTGCTTTTTAGGATACGATATCACATTTTGAGTTACGTATAATATCTGTGTCACTGATCGGTCAATCCGCAACCAATTTGATGTCATAAATGACATTCCCTATGAAATCGCAAGGAAAAACAGTTTTTTTACCGACCAATTCAATTGTGGACAAACTAGCCATATGCTAAAGTATCTTCATATAATGTGCCCTGATTTACTTTTTAAAGGACGATATCACAGTTTGAGCTACGTATCATATATCAGTATCACTGCACGGTCAATCCGCAACCAATTTGAGAACATAAATGACATTCGTGTAGAAATCTCAAGGAAAAATGTGGGGTTTTTTCAACCAATTCCGAAAAAATAGGCAAATATCATATAATGTGCCTTTATTAAACCGGGCTTTATTTGCTTTTTATGATACGAATTTGAGCTACCTATAATCAGTAACAGATTTGTGATTAAAAGACATTTGTTGTACTAGATGCCCTAGCACCATCAACATGATTATGGGTGGTTAAAATCTCGGATTAGAAATATCAAAGTCAGACGTTGTAAGCTTAAAATGGTAAGTAAGCTTACTACAAATTCATTCATTGGTTAAACTGAAACTGGCCAAAAATCACTCAAAAATAATAATGCAGACAAAAATCAGTTGCAGACCTGTCTAAAATCGGGGTAAAAAAAGATAAATTATAATTTTGTAATGACTACT
>CM069446.1:76053889-76121701 GCA_035610835.1 Ophiura sarsii
CCCCCACCTCCCCCATGTGAAAAACCTGGCTACGCCACTGCCCAACCAGACATGCTACTGACAACATCTGCTCAAGACTTTACAGCTACATGTATACACAATTCTCACTAAAACCATGAACATGCTGTACTCCATTCCACTGTATGAAGTACAATGGAATTTCAAATAATTCCACTTTTTGCATACAGTGAACTTGACTTTGAAAGTTATCATGCAATTGATTATATATTAGGTTAAATTAAAAAAATCTTTTGTCTCAAAGCTCTTCAGTTTTTCAAAACCTAATGCGGAATGCGGTTTTTTTTAAGTTTTTTTTTTTAATTTAAAATATTGAAATCCTTGTAAAAGTGACTTTTTGTATTTAAAAAGATGTGATCAATGAAAATCTGAAAAATCTGTGAAATTTTGGGATTTGTTGGTATTTTCTTTTTAATAAAAAAAAGTTTTTCTAAGGCCAAATTAAATTAATTGTTTGTCTCAAAGCTCCCGCGCGCGTTAGTTTGTTTATTGATGCGCATTAGAAAACAAAAATCTGAACAAAAACTTCTTTTTTTCTTTTCTTTTTTTCTTCAAAAAAACAACAAAAAAGCCCAAAATTTCACAGATTTTTCAGATTTTTATTGATCGTATCATCTTAAATACAAAAGTTCACTTTTACAAGGATTTCAATATTTTATTTTATTATTATTTTTTTTTAAAAACTAGAAAAAAACCAGCATTCCGCATTAGTTTTACAACAGGAGAGGAGCTTTGAGACAAACAATTAATTTAATTTGGCCTAATGCGCATCAATAAACTAACGCGCGCGGGAGCTTTGAGACAAATGATTTTTTTAATTTAGCCTTACTAATTATTAGCAAATGTCAAATGAACTGACAGTGCCAATCTCAACCAATACGACTAGTCAATATTGAGGGGGGGGGGGAGCTATAAATTTGGCGAGAATCCGATTCTCAAATTATTCTTGTGGACAGGTTTGCGGAAGTCAAATTGGATTCTCGCAAATTTTAAAAATCACACACAAACTCAACAATTGGCGAGAATCTTGCATTCTCGTAAAATGTGTGGAGAGAATCTGATTGGTTTACACCACTGGAACAGAAATTTGTTCAGCATAGCAACCGCAACCAGGAATATTAGATCATTGCATGGACTGTAAATATGAATTAAGCCTTTTGGTTTGACAATGACAGTGGCGTAGCTCAGGGGGGGGCAGGGGGGCAAATGCCCCCCCCCTGACGAAAAAATCCAATTTGAGCCCCCGCCCCCCCACCCCTCTAAAAAAAAAAAAAAGGGGTGAGAAAAAAAGGAAATAGGAAAAAATTGAGACAAAAGACCGAGGTTATTAGGCAAATAGAAGGCAAAATTGTAAATGTAGTACATTTACTGTGCGATATTTTTGGACTGTGCGATTTTTTTTGGACTGTGCGAAAAAAAATTGAGCCCCCCCCCCCCCCCCCCCCCCCCCACTTACGTGAAATTCACGAGGTAAGTGACTAGAATTTTTTTGGGGGCAACCTTTTACGAAAATTTTAGAAATCTTGCCCCCCTGAAAAAAATCCTAGCTACGCCACTGGACAATGATCAAGGGGTTTAAAATCCATTCAAAGGTTTGTTAAAAAATTACAATAAACCTTGAGTTAAATCTAAATTGTATGCCATGTCTACATGGTGAACTTACTTCTTACGGTCAGCAGTACACTGATTTTGAGCAAGTTCTACCTTGTTGTCATCAGGGGAGGGACCTGGATCCTGGACAGGTGCTGCTTTGCGTCGTCATCATCAGGGGAGGGACTTATTTAAATCCTGGGCAGGTGCTGCTTCATCTTCATCGGTATCAGGGGAGGGGAGGGACTTGCTTGGATCCTGAGCAGGTGCTGCTTCATAATCATCAGGGAGAGACTTGGATCCTGGTCAAGTGCTTCAGGTGCTGCTTCATCATCATCAGGGGAGAGACCTGGATCCTGGGCAGGTGCTGCTGGTCTTCATCAAAACCCATCCGGCCAAGGATCTGTCAAATAACAAGTTTAAAAGAGTAAATTATGACATGTCTGCATACAAATATTTTGATGTACAATGCATGTAATGTATTACAAATTGATATTGTGTGGTCAATTACAAAATTCCATGTCTTCTGTCATTTTTACAGAATAATTAGCAGTAAAAAAAATTGAGCTCTTTGGGTGCACTCAAAATATTTCTTGACTGTGCAGGGCCATTGGATTGATCATCCCTTGTGTAGTACCTACTGGCGACTTGTAAGCCTAACTATCATGGCTGGCTGCCAACCTTTCAATGCGCATTGAGATGTCATCAATGTTTTTGCGCTATAGAAGCGCTGCCGTACATACACACATACCTCACCTCCCACTAGTACCACTATGAGAGGGACATTGTGCTATCCTGCACCCATTAAATGTCATTGATTTGCCTTTTAAACAACTATTTTCAATTTCCAAGAAAATAACTAAAACTTTGATCACCCTATATAATGATTCTGAGTTTACTGTTTCCTGCTCACATTCAAAATTGAGAATGGCAAATTATTTAATTACATGAGTTTACTTTTTATTTAAGATTTTCATCTTTAAATTTGATTTTCAATAACTTTCATTTGCTACTTTTTAACTTGGATGATTTGGTTTATGATGATAAACAAAGAACATTGTAGGCCAGTTAGGCCTACTATAAGACCACAAAAAGAGAAGTTGTGTTGCCCGACTCTAAAATTGTAAAAAATAAGATCTCATTTTTTTTAGATTTAAATTTGATTAAAGGTAGATGACCCGATTTTCAACTTGATGTTTTCTATTTTACATGAAAGTTCATCCTTAAAATTGTTGCATTCCAAAGTTTGAGTTGCATAACTCCAATGGTTCTATTTTTAGAAGCGCAAGGTCAAAAGACATGTGCCCATTGAGTAGTACACAGACTGGTTGGTGGTTAACCACCTTTGGCAGTAATTAATTCACCACATTTTAGCCTATAATTTCCAAATGAAACATTTCTGGCCCCTAATATTTTACAGACATAATGAGAAAAATATGGGGATTCTTCTGATACCAAAATATCTTAATGTGAAAAAAAAATCATAGCCCCTAAAAAGTGATCGGTACATGTACACCTTTAATAAGCATTTCACCGTCCACGTAATATATCTGACCATCCGCGATGTCGACTATTAAATATCATGCATCAAGATATTCTTTCATTCCATGACCATAGCTCTCCCAGAGAGAGCTAGGATTCAGAGAGCTCATTTTCATTTTTTAGGCCTAAAATAAATAAGAAGTTAGGCCTGAAATAAAAGGATTTGCTCTTTTTAGTTTTTACTTAGTTTTATGTATTTATGCACTTATCAAATAATTCCCGGTCCCAGCCCCGGGGCCCACTTAATATCAATTGCATCCCCGAGACCTGGCGGGGACCATGCGGGGACAGTACGCAATCGTACAAAAAACGTTGCCCGGCTATGCGGGGGCATGTACCGGGGACATACAAATGCCGGGGGCACTGAGAATTAAGCCAGGGAATGGCCTGGCAGTGTAGCAGGGGGTGTACGGTAGGATACACATGTACACGCCAGGGCGTAGCCGGGTGAAACACACACAGAGCGGAGATGTACGCTAACCTTGCCTAAGGTACACAAAATGTATACACCGGAACTAGCCGGGGTGTACACTTTGTCCCGGCTATGGAAGGCCGGGATTGTATGCCGCTGTACACTTTGTCCTGGCTAAAAAAGGGGGCTGGGACTGTAGCGGGGACATACAAAAAATGGTGGCCCGCCTGAGGGGACCGTACGTACACGACTGTACCCGGGACGTCACATCGGCAATTTGTACGTTCCCAAGAGACCCAATGTTAAATATTAAATTAAACAAATTTAAGTAGATATGACTCAAAAGAGGGGTTCATTCATGCAATTGTTTACTAATTTTATTCAGAAAAGTAGAAAAAAATATTGATGATAATATTTGACCTTGACCATCCGCAATCATGGCAATGGCATGCCAAAAGAGCCAAGAGAGGGGTTCATTCATGCAAGCAATTTCTCATCTTTAGTTTTTTGGTATGCTAAAAATGAATTTTAACTTGAAAAGATTATAAAAGATAAACATTGGCATCATTGACATTGGGGGTTGGCCGTAATCATGAATGCAATCCATCATGATCATGTCCCGTTATTTACAACTGCTTGCGTCTCTTGGTTGGACTGCATTGACATACGGCACACTATGTATACTGTGTACAAACTCTTCCTCATCATTTGATTTTCGAAGAAAATATGTCATAAATGTACGCGTATTTTACACATATTTAACGTTCGAGTCCACAAACAAGTTTTAAATACATCATAAACTAGGGTATAACGTAACATATTTTGATAAAATTAGAAAAATCGTGTGGTGCATTAAAAAGTGTTCCGAGTTACAAAACCAGTGTACAAAACACCTTTCTATCGCAACGACTCAACCTTCCGTCGATTGATTTATGTATACATAACTTCACATACCTACAGGGTGTCCCAGAAAACTTGCAACTTATTTTGGCAGGGCTCTAGTTTCTCTTTTAAACATCAGATTGCAGCGATATTTGCACTTTTTGAAGTCTGTGGAATGTTCTCCGCTTACCTTTGAAAAAATAATTACGATTGCTTATTTGGTTTTCAAATGAGACGCGATCAAAGGCAGGTATGCCTGGAACACGTTCAACCGATTTGGATAAAACCGATGTTACCGCTACGGAGCCCGGTGAATCCCCGGGGTGAATCACTTTGGAGCGCACTCTCTTTCATCATTTGGTTTGTTAATTAAAATTACATTCTCCTAAAATTTAACAATCAACGTTTATTAAAATTAATGAAATAAAAAGACTGGTTGTAGAAATCGTAACATTGGATCAGGACTTGATATCTGTGCTGATATAACCGGTTCATTTTTCAGAGCGTGGCAAACCTCAGTTTTCTTCGAAATGGTTCTCACTAGCTGTTCGACGGCGACCTGAACTATCCATCAGTCTATAGTTGCTATAAAGTCCAAATGTTAATATTTGTTAACATTTCCTCTAAATAATTGAACGGTATGAGATTTTTCTCCTCGGGTATTTTATTTGGAAAGCTTTCTGAACTTGGTTCGAGCTTTCAGACGCACAGTATGTCACAACTCTTTCATCAGCGAGAAGAAAACTGCCATCGTTTTAACATTTTTATTTAGGCAATACACATGTATGTTTATTTTTATTTCTTCATAGCAATAACGTTTTATAACATTAATCATTAGCATGTGAAAACAATGTACGTTCCCTAAGACTTCACGCACAATATTTAGGACATTATTGGATTTGTCATCGATTATCGCCAAATCGGTTGAACGTGTTCCACACATACCTTCCTTTGACCACATCTTATTTGAAAACAAAACTAGCAATCGTAATTATTTTTTCACAGATAAACAGAAAACATTCTACAGATTTCAAAAAGTGCAAACATCGCTGCATTCCGATGTTCAAAGGTGAAACTAGAGCCCCGCCAAAATAAGTTGCAGGTTTTCTGGGACACCCTGTATTGCTTGCAATAGGTATGTGACATAGCCCCTGGTTTCAAAGCCGATACAAATGTGTCACAGCAGCGGGTAATTTTTCATGGAAATATTTCTTGAACACCGCAAAGGTAAGACGTTTGCAAATAAGATTATCAGTAATACGTTTTCCTACAGTACATTACTACCTACCTTATTTTTAAAACCGAATAACGAAAGCAGAAAAACAGCGCATTATCTGAGGTGTGAAAATGAAAATTCGTGAATACATGTCGTCTAAACGGATTACGATATCGACTTCCTTTGTGTGTACCACCTGTGTCTCTTCAACAACTGTCAAAGTACTGTCAAAGTCCCGGAATTCCACGCACTGATTTGTCGGAAAGCAGATAGTCAAAGCAGTATATACCGTAGACTCCATGTAAGTATTTATAGGTGTTTTTTTTAAAATTTATCTCATTAGACCTCATCAAGGTTGAAGAAATACAACAAAAACATATAAAACAATGCAAGAGATGAAATAGAATTCATATAAATACATACAAGAACTTTATAAAAGTGATTTATTAAATTATTTAATGGCGACAAATTCATGAACCATACGGCATATTCAAGCGAATGCAAAATATCGTACACGTGTGCAAACAGCCTCGATTTGCGGGTCACATCGCGCGTCCCATCATGCCTTATAACTTATATAAGGACTCTCGTATCATAGCGTCGCCCTCGATTTACGAGTCACATCTTGCGTAATCCACGCCCATATGCCCATATATGGGAGGCTCTTGTTTTGCATATTCATTCTGACCCGGCTGACCTCGTGACGTTCTCAAAACAATGTCGCCGAATCATGTGTTTTTCCGACCACACCATTTTCTTCAAATACAA
Source organism: Ophiura sarsii (assembly GCA_035610835.1). NCBI lineage: Eukaryota > Metazoa > Echinodermata > Ophiuroidea > Amphilepidida > Ophiuridae > Ophiura > Ophiura sarsii. Next base: position 76,060,318 of record CM069446.1, read on the forward strand.
TTTGACGACGATGTAATCCACCGATTTTCATGTTTTAATTATATTTGTAACTCTGACGTATTTGCTAAGCCCAAGTGACATTTTCTAAGACGTCAAATGTAGCCTGGACGGTAAGTGCATACCACTGAAAATTGGGTTTATATGCCACCACACAACGCGGGGGTTCTGTCACGATCGATCCCGTGGTAGAAATCGCGTGTATGATTTATGTGCAACTCAATGCAAAATAAGGCGATGAATTCTGCACCTTTTTGCATCGTAAACAAATCATTATTTTTCACATTCTTAACTTTCGAGTCCCCAAACAAATTTTAGATATATCATAAACTAGGGTATAACGTAACATATTTTGATAAAATTAGAAAAATCGTGCGGTGCGTTAAAAAGTGTTCCGAGTTAGAAGAGAGCTCAAAATCACGAGTTACAAACCTTAAACAAAACATGGCCGACTTTAAAGTTGAACTGAAATACACGCCCTCAAGATCTTTGGTTTTATTTTTCGTATTTATATTAAAAAATACGACTATAAATCAATTGAAATAAAATATTTACCTATTTTGATGCATATTCTTCATGTTATTGGCCATTTAAATGTCAAAAATATCTGGCTCCAAATATGCTCGTCCGTGACCCCAAAAATGCGAAGTTCAGCTGGAGGCACAGTTCTCCGGTAAAAAACTTGACATTTGCTGCGTATTTCGCCGCGTGCCGTCCGACTGAATAGGGAACTTTCCATTTCTTTCAAATACTGAGCCGATGCCCAGATTCTTTCACCTGAAACATATTAAAACAAGAAATATGCGGTAGTGCTACACTCACAGACATTTTGCGCACGTTAAGTAAAATAACGTAATGTAAAGTAAAATTATGCAAAAAGTACACAATGCGAGGTATTCTTTATTACTAAACCATTTTGTAACTTTTAAAATTACATTTTTGAAATGTATCGGAGATAATTACCGGGGTTTGTAGATATTTTACCGAAATTAAGTAAAACAAAAGTCTAAAATACAATTTAATCGGTAAAAGGTGATTTCGCCCAACGTGTTAAGTAAGAATTATCGATATGATTGGTGAAAGTCGTAATCTTTCCCTAATCGCCGGGTAAAATCTCCTCGTGTAATTATACAAGATGGCGAGCGTTAGAGAAACACTCAGCCGGTGGGGAGTTCCTCCGGAATACATTGACAAATTTGAAGGTAAGGAAGTAGTATATCTTTCCACTTTTGGTAAGGGGCCATATCCAAACTCTCAGTGATTTTAAAGCATTTTTCTACCGATTTTACCCCGGTATTCCAACGAAATAGAACGAAATAACAATGCATTTCGTTGGAATACCGGGGTAAAATCGGTAGAAAAATGCTTTAAAATCACTGAGAGTTTGGATATGCCCCCTAATGCCTTTATGTCCTTGTTTTCATGATGTTATTGAAGTCATCTGAAAATCATAAGTTTTGAGAGATTCACAGAAAAAAGTGAAACTTGTGTTGTCACCGAGCGTCGTACTCGTGGTCGTACTACACCGTGCATGCGTTGCGTTTGCATGCATCATTTCATAGCGGCTCATTTGTACATGTGACCATGTGAAACGTGATTAGGGCGTATGTAGTATGTACGAGGGTCATTCAATAAGTTCTACCTCCTACCTCATAACTTTATTATTATATGAGCCAATCATATCAAATATCACACGATTGTAGCTTGAAACCTCAGCTACAAATCCAATGTAAATTGATCTGAGTACTGGTTGTACTTTTCCGGACATGCAGTGAGAACCAAACCTCGATTTAGTGTGACGGAAACGGATGAAAAACAGCAAAAAAAGTGCTTTTCAATTAGCCTATTGTAAGTGGCAAAACATACCTATCGGTCAATTATAACCGTTCTAAATGTCAGATATCTCTTTAACAGACTGTAAACAAAAAGTTGACTGATTGGTTTCGAAAAAATATGCCCTCTAATTAGCCAGATCCAGGTCAGGACAACTATTCAGTTTACCCCTCCCATAGAGAACCCTGTAAAAGTCATATTTGACTTACATGATAACTATACACTCTCAGAACAAAGGTTAAAATCTTTAACCATGTTGGTTACAATTTTAACCAACGGGAGGTTACCAGGTGAACCACACAATTGGTTGGTTAAAACCGTAACCAACAGCTGTTGGTTAAACTTTAACCTGTGGTTGGTTACAATTTTTAATCATTTGTCGGTTAATATGTTTTAACCAACAGTGGTTGGTTAAAACATATTGGTTAAACTTTTATTTTGTTTGCTTAACTTTGACATGTGGTTGGTTAAAACTTTTAATCATTTGTTGGTTAATTCTGCTAAATTTAACCAATTGTTGGTTAATCCTGCTTGATAAATAACTTGGGTTGGTTAAAACCTAACCATTTGTTGGTTAAACCTGCTTAATATTTAACATGGGGTTGGTTAAAACCTAACCATTTGTTGGTTAAATCTGCTTCATATTTAACATGGGGTTGGTTAAAACTTAACCATTTGTTGGTTAAATCTGCTTCATATTTAAAATGGGGTTGGTTAAAACTTAACCATTTGTTGGTTAATTCTCATTGACGCACTGGGCAGTAGCTCTGTTATTGTATGGCTATGAAGTATTGCTGCGACATCATGGCAGACGACGGAGTGTTTCAAGGTACATATACGCTACGGTGAAAATACGATGTAGGAAGTCTATGGTAGGCTTCGTAGCAAGCTTAACCATACATGCATGTTGTAGTAAGTGAAGGTAAAATAGTGTCCTAAATCTGCCTTTCTTGATAGACAAATACCATGATATTGTACTGTTTAGCTCAGACAGTTACATAATTATTAAATTGCCGTATTAAGAAATCAATCTTGTACCTTGAAACCCTTCTATATGCGTCTCCAGACCCCACAACCGGAGCGTTGCAATCACTTGGTCGTCCGCCATTTTGGCAAAAAGAGAGTGAACGGGCCAGCCTCGTTTTGATGTCTCAGCAACACACCACATTTTTAACCAACGTTGTGCAATAGAGATTTTTCACCAACACATGTTGATTAAAATGTAACCAACAATTTGATAATATGCGCAAAATATTTTCCCGCCATTGAAATTCTTTGGCGGGAATCTTATTGTTGGTTAACATTATGATGCCTTAACCAACGTTGAATAAACCAAAAATGAATCATATTTGTACTCTTTAACCAACGCAATATTAAAAGTAATTTTTAACCAACGCTTCATTTTTAACCAATGTAGTACACTTTTTAACCAACATTCTTTTAACCCATGGTTTTTTAATACCTGTTCTGAGGGTGTACGATCTTCAATATATCGAGCTAAATGGAGGGATTTAAAGTCTGTCAAAGCGATAATTTTCTATCAATGACTACCTGATTGACTATTCTGAAGGCTGCACATTAGTAAAACTCATAAAGTGACTATTATGGTAAAGATTTAACATTCGAGGCATCAGTGTGGCTTAAATTGTAACAACGAAAATTTGACTGATGGCAGTATTCTGGTATGCCAAAGGCATAGCAATACATTTTAGTTAATATTACACTATTTGCAAGCCTACAATAGTTAATATTGTTTACAATCTTATCTATACATGATAATACTGTAATATATTCATATATCATTCATTGATTTCCATTTTCAGTATTTAAATCATGCTCTTATGTAACTATACAATACGAAAAAACACCTAAAAACATGTGTATATTTTTAAGGTAATTTTCTGTGTCCGTTGTCCAAAATCTCTCTCTGGCTTTGACCGCGTCATAACAAAAGTAAAACAGATATCAATTATCATTTACTACATATTTGTAGCTGATTCGGAGCTATAATCATGACAATTGTCGTGAGGTTGACATTAATATTAGCGATGTTATGAGGGAGGAGGTAGAACTTATTGAATGACCCTCGTACATAGGTCAAAATGCAACGATGCAAGGTTATTGATTGATTGATTGATTGATTGATTGATTGATAACTTATGATTTTCAGATGACTTCAATAACATCATGAAAACAAGGACATAAAGGCATTACCAAAAGTGGAAAGATATACTACTTCCTTACCTTCAAATTTGTCAATGTATTCCGGAGGAACTCCCCAGCAATTGTGTAAACAATTGCCTAAAAATACATCCAAATTCAGTCAAAAATACCCGGTGATTGTGTAAACAATTATCTTAAACTTACATGCAAATTCAGTAAAAAATACCCAGTCATTGTGTAAACAATCACCTTAAACCTACATTCAAATTCAGTAAAAAAACCTAGTCATTTTGTAAATATTTACTAAAAAATTAAGCAAAATTTCCCATAATGTTGTGGGTTTTTTACATAACATGTGGTAAAATATTACAAAGCATTTACGTTAAAAAAATGCGTAACTAGTTAAGTAAAATTTGTGCAAAATAAATACCTAGTAAAATTGCATTTTTATACATAATAGTTTGGATTTTTTACCAAACAGAGTTTATGTAACATTTTACCTAATTGTTTTGGTGTTCTATACGTGCTTCAAAATGATGTAAAATTTACATAACTTAGGTAAAAATTTCTGTGAGTGGTGGTATGGTCGATTTAAAAAGAACGGTATGCAGACCTTGTATTTTATTGTTGGTGTTGTTTATTTGTTGTTTGTTTCCCCGTAACATTCTTATTTTCATTTTCATTTGTATATTCATAATGATAACAAAGGGAGCGGTGTGCCGTCACGGACGTACAACGCATGCGTAGGCCTAGTTGGTCATATTATTTGCTGGTTAATACTTATAATAAAACTGGGAACCTTAATTCATCATATACCGTAGACAGTGTTTAGTCGTGTACACCAGCAACAAGCCTCTATCATCAAGATCTGTGATCCATCATACTAGTATTTAAAATCAGAGAAGAGATTTTAAGATGTCTGTCAAAGTCGACCCAGGAATCGGACCTGTTGTTTTTTGGAACCCGACACTTGACAAGCCTGCAGCGGCTGCAACAACTGCAGTGAAAGAGCTGGCGGCAAAGGTGAGTGAGAGGATTGGCCGGGAAGCGAATTTATTTACCGTAAACAACATTTAGATTGAAACTGATATACATTGAAACTGATATACATGTATGTATACATATCTATTTCGCTCTTGTACTTACATTATGCCTACATATCTTCAGCCTGCTTCGATAATTGCCTTACTCACTTTTCAGCGAAATTGAGCTTTTTGCATAAATCATGACTTCATTACATTACGCACATGCTGTAATAATGCATAAGTCATTGACCAATCAAACGTGTTGATAAATGCACAATTTCAATTCTGCCTAAGTCAGCCTTGTGAGTAGGCAGATTATAAATAATAATGTAAAATGTTTAAAATGGGTCATATTAACTCGTATTAGACCTATATCTCCAATCTACTTCTATCCAACACACACACACAGACATTTTGCGCACGTTAAGTAAAATAACGTAATGTAAAGTAAAATTATGCAAAAAGTACACAATGCGAGGTATTCTTTATTACTAAACCATTTTGTAACCTATAAAATTACATTTTTGAAATGTATCGGAGATAATCACCGGGGTTTGTAGATATTTTATCGAAATTAAGTCTAAAATACAATTTAATCGGTAAAAGGTGATTTCGCCCAACGTGTTAAGTAAGAATTATCGATATGATTGGTGAAAGTCGTAATCTTTCCCTAATCGCCGGGTAAAATCTCCTCGTGTAATTATACAAGATAGCGAGCGTTAGAGAAACACTCAGCCGGTGGGGAGTTCCTCCGGAATACATTGACAAATTTGAAGGTAAGGAAGTAGTATATCTTTCCACTTTTGGTAATGCCTTTATGTCCTTGTTTTCATGATGTTATTGAAGTCATCTGAAAATCATAAGTTTTGAGAGATTCACAGAAAAAAGTGAAACTTGTGTTGGCACCGAGCGTCGTACTCGGGGTCGTACTACACCGTGCATGAGTTGCGTTTGCATGCATCATTTCATAGCGGCTCATATGTACATGTGGCCATGTGAAACGTGATTAGGGCGTATGTAGTATGTACATAAGTCAAAATGCAACGATGCAAGGTTATTGATTGATTGATTGATTGATTGATTGATTGATTGATTGATTGATTGATTGATTGATTGATTGATTGATTGATTGATTGATTGATTGATTGATTGATTGATTGATTGATTGATTGATTGATTGATTGATTGAGAAAAAAAAAAAATTTTTTTTTAATGATTTTCAGATGACTTCAATAACATCATGAAAACAAGGACATAAAGGCATTACCAAAAGTGGAAAGATATACTACTTCCTTACCTTCAAAAACTCCCTTGAAATTACCTAAAACTGACATCCAAATTCAGTAAAAAATACCCAGCAATTGTGTAAACAATTGCCTAAAAAATACATCCAAATTCAGTCAAAAATACCCGGTGATTGTGTAAACAATTATCTTAAACTTACATGCAAATTCAGTAAATAATACCCAGTCATTGTGTAAACAATCACCTTAAACTACATTCAAATTCAGTAAAAAATACCTAGTCATTTTGTAAATATTTACTTAAAAATTAAGCAAAATTTCCCATAATGTTGTGGGTTTTTTACATAACATGTGGTAAAATATTACAAAGCATTTACGTAAAAAAAATGCGTAACTAGTTAAGTAAAATTTATACCTAGCCACTGTGCAAAATACATACCTAGTAAAATTGCATTTTTATACATAATAGTTTGGGTTTTTTTACCAAACAGAGTTTATGTAAAATTTTATCAAATTGTTTTGGTGTTCTATACGTGCTTCAAAATTATGTAAAATGTTACATAACTTAGGTTAAAATTTCTGTGTGTGCAGTTACTGCTCCTGTTTGAATTCATCTGCACTATTCATGGTGCTATTCAACATATCGTCAGCCTGCTGCTATGCTTCGATAATTAACTCACTTTTCATATTTTTGTTGTTTTCTAAAAACTAGAAAAATGAGTTCAATGCAATTATCGAAGCAGGCAGACGATGTGTGACCTGCTCCCACAAAATGAGCGTAAAGTCGAGGCGAAGATGTTGCTGAATTGAGGCAGCATAGCATATTATCGAAATTTAATCAAAATACAAGAGTTTGTCTAATCATCATGTTGGTCGGGGATGATGATCCGCTTAAAATGATAAAGCCTTTGGAATAAGATTGTTAGTTTAATATTGGAGGTTTGTAAAACGGGCCCGGAAAACGGGATGAGGTGACTTTCATTATTCATTATTTGGATTTTTCTTCCATTTTTCATTATTAAATCAGAACCGATGGTTTCCGAACAGAATTTATGGTACCCCTACTATACAGAGCAGTGTTAACACTTGCTACCCATTTATTCGTATTATATATTACACCTGAATTAACTCATTAAAACAATTAAGAAAGTATTTTTTAAGATGCGTTGTTGAAAATGTCAAATGTGTCTGAAATATTGCAACGTCAATTGAGGACCCTAGATCTAAAAGGGGGTTAAGTCACATTGAGAAAAATGGCAAAAACTGGGTTTCATTGTGTCCATGTGTGGACTTGACCCACTCGGGTTTTACCTCCCATGGACTCTTACACAGCTTTACCGCATGACTTAACTTTAACATTTGAACAGAGGGTGCAGAGATCCTCCTTTTCACAAGATTGTGACTTAACCCCCTTTTAGATCTAGGGTCCTCAATTACATTTGAAATTTGAGTAGGTAATGCAAACATTTTCATCATTAACCTTATATACCATGACACCACTGCCAATAAAATCAGAAACAGAAAGATATTCCTGGTATAGACATGTTCTTATATATCAGCGATCTTCTCAATCCACACACCCCATCACGTCGCCTCAGATCTTCAGATAAACAGTTTTCTTAGTTCCTCGGACATATTCTTCATATGGCGACCGGGCTTTCTATGCTTGTGCACTTAAACTGTAGAACTCACTTCTTTCAGATCTTCGATTCTGTGATTCACTTGATGGTTTCAAAAAGACTTTAAAAACTCATCTGTTTATGATTGCTTATGATTTGACTGATTGACTTCTATGAAACTGTTTTATATTTTAACTGTTTGTTTTTATTTGTTTTGATGTTTGCGCCTCGGAATAAGTTGTCTTATAGATAGATGGCGCATTATAAATGCATTATTATTATTATTATTATTATTATTAGAGCCACTCAAAATGTTGAATTTTTAAAAATTCAAGTTTGTCAGAAAATGTAATTTGTTGCACAAATAATGAAAGTTTTAGTAAAACTGATAATTTGGGTCAGAAGGGCAACAGGAAACTAAGAATCAACTTCTATAAGCCTAATGCCATTACAAAAGAGAAATTGTGCATGTTTTTGAACGCCATTGTTGTCAGATTGTGTATACAGTAAATGTAATGATCCTAATAATATACATGTACTTGCGCTGACAATTCGATCTGATGACATTGAGAATAAGTCCATTTGTTCATTCGTACACTAGAAAATAAATGCCATTATATATGAACTCTAAGAAATACTTCCCGATCATGATAATCATCACATTATAATCTGCATTTTAGAAGCATTTGGTTAATCCTGTTTGGTTTGCGTAGACAAGATTAACGCAGATTAACCTGTTTTAACTATTTAAAAATAGTGATTGAGTTATTTCGTGATGTTGCATTTTCATCAACAGATAAAACCTGCAGTTGAGGCCATCGCTAAACTCCCGGGCAACAAACCGCTTTTCGAGGCCATAACATATCGTGATTTGGGTCAGTTTGCTGGAACTACTTATCTGATTAAGGTAGGCATTTACCACTTAAAGGGGCATTAAGAGATGTGTTGGAGGCAGCGCCCTCAATTACAAAAATATATGATAAAAACTGGTATATTTTTACAATTGTATCACATATATGAACTTACACCTATAAGAATTAAGAAAAATCAGCCCTCTTTGTACAACAAAACGCCGATTCAAAAATGTTGGTAGAGCCGCAACCAGCATTTTACATGGTAAAGGGTGGTATTCCATCATATTTAAAACATTGTTTTAATCAAGTTTTGCTGGTTTTTATTTTAGTAGAAACAACAATAATGGCAATTTTTAATGTTCATCTTGAATTCTGAAGTAAATTAATTAAAATTAAAAAAATTCAACATGACATTGTGTCCCTTTAAACTGTTTGAAATTGATACGATAAGTTTACCAAATATAAAACTGGCAAAAAGGCGAAAGTAGAACAGCCACATCAAAGGGCACTTATTATGCATACGATTTCCTGTATACAGTGGCGTAGCTAGGATTTTTGTAAGGGGGGCAAGATTTCCAAAATGTTCGTAAAAGGGTGCCCCAATTTTTTTCTCAGTCATCTCAGAAAATTTGAGGTTGGGAGGGGGGAGGGAGGGGGAGTGGGGGGGGGGGGGGGGGGGGTTTGTAGAGGCACAAAACGCGCGAAAAATGGACCAGGTATAAGTTGTCATACTGCCTATACACCCTAACATCCGGAGAATGGGGCGGGGGAACCTTAGGGATTTGGGGCAAGGCGGGGGCACAAAGGGCGTTTTAAGGGGTTATTTTCGGTAGGGGGGGGGGGGGGAATTCCCCCTCCTTAGCTACGTCACTGTCTTTAAACTACACATTAGGATTCGCTCTGTTGCATGGAACGCCATAGCGTCGATCTGGAATCAAAATTAATGAGAGTGTTATTATATACAATAACTCTTCATATGACCAGTCATTTTGTGAAGAGAGTTATATATAATGTTGTGAGCATGATAAGAGGAATCATAGTCGTAGATTTGTTGTTGGCATCGGGGGAGGGGCTGATTGACCTGTGGGGGCACCAGCATTAATCAACAATTAGTGCGAGGAACGGATTGGACATTTTGTGGGAACGGCGCGATAAGTATTTGGTTTTTATTGTTAAAATTGTCTGAATAGCTTAATTTGTTCTGAATTAGACTTATATTACTGTGAGCATTTTATGATTTGACCATGCATAACAGTTGGTAGTAGGGGTGGGGGTGGGGGTGGGGGGGGGGGGGGTATATATGCCATCCTTTGAGGGAGGCCATTACATATAACAATCATATCATTAGAAAACTGAAAATGATAATAATCATGCTATTTCATGGACCAATTCCAACACAAGGTACCATGGGAAATAGTGCATTGAATACAATTGGGTTTATTTATTTGTTGTTGCTTGAAGTATCCAGATAGATACAATATGAAAGAGTCTATAGTTTGATAAGCTCCAAATTGGCGAGAAATGTTCGATTTTTATCTCTCCGCGCGCGAAAGTAATTCAAGGGTACGTGCGCGATAATGGCCACACCGCGTGTGGTTTTGGTGGCACGCACGCTTGACGCATATGATGCAGTATGCACAGTGTGCTTGTTGCCGTCATGTCCTTCTGTATTCATTCGCTGCTGTAACGAGGGCTTCGCCAATTTGGAACTGATCAAAATATTGTAAATCTGATTTGCATGGATTGTTTAATATCGGGTTATTGAAATTAATTCATACACTTAGTAGTGTCGGACCAATCAGAAAGCAAGAAACTAAAATACGCAAAGTGCATTGAAAGTGTCTAATGCACTCCGCGTGCGCCTTTCAATGTTCGCACCACCCGCTTTGTTTTGATTTGTTGTTCAGGAATCGCGGGTTCGCCGATTTTCACTGCGGGAGTTAGCAAACTCATTAACATGTTTTTATTCGTGTTTACATGTTCAAAATTACGCTCCAATTGTGAATTTTGATTTGAATAGACATTATTCATAATTGGCGATTTCAGGCTAAAGAGAGAGACATACTCGATGACGTCACTAATGAAAGTGAGGCCAACGATGGTAAATTACGTCACACGACACCAATGTTTACGTAATTAACCATCGTTGGCCTCGCTTTCGTTATGATTAGTGACGTCACATCGAGTATGTCTCCCTCTTTAGACTTGAAATCGCCAATTATGAATAACGTCTATAGTGTTGTGTATGAATTAGGTCAATACAAAAACACACGTACGTTTTGACCTATTTCATACACGACAATACAAATTACAATGTTCTGCAGACTTTTAATCTATTTAATAACGAATACAACAAGTTTTATATCACCCGCAGTCAAGTAGGCGAACCCGTGCTGCGTGAACAAAGATTCAAAGCAAAGCGCGTGGTGCGCGAGCACTTTTCAGTGCACTCCGCGTATATAGTTTCCTGCTCTCTGATTGGTTCGTACTACTATTTTATAGTGTATATGAATCAACATGTCATCATACTCATTCAGTTTTATCATGATTTCAGGTGAAATATGGCAGTTCTGATTACATGCACGTTATGGCCGTCAAGCCTCCGAGAATTGAACCGATTGAACCGACAGTGAAAAGAATCGCTTTTCCGTACGAGAAAGAGGATCCCTTGCAGCCGTTTTAGTACTGTGATGCCCTACGGATGTCTACGTCCATGGGATGACACACAATCTTAACTTCAGGATTTTTAACGCCAACTTTTCTTGACTGACTATATAGGCCTCCTATTTACACACATGCTGACAATTATTGGAACTGTTCCTCATAGAGCAAGGGGTTAAAAGGGGCTAAAAAAGAAGTAATCCGCTATAATAATGATAACTATGGACTATCATGACTAAATGGTCACAATACTCTAAGACATAAACCTTTTCTTCTCGTTAAATTGGGATGTTAATCGCTAAGATTTGTTATATATAAGGCAGCTACGGCGAAAAGAATGAGACAAAGTATTTTTGTTTGTTTTTGCAATTGGTTCTGAATACGCGGAAGTACAGGGTGTATCAAAAAATAGGACACTGTTTCTTGACGGTGTAATATTATAATCATTAGACCATGACCAATTTAGTCTCAATGTAAAGCCCAATTAATTAATATGTTATCCTGAAAATATAAGATCAATCCGATGCAAAATAAGAAAACTAGCGTACTTTGCGTAAACCATGTCATTTAGTCATGGTCCAATGATTATAATAAGAATTACACCGTCATGAAACAGAGTCCTAATTTTTTTGATACACCCTGTTCACTAGTAGACTGTGTGAAGGGCGTATTGATAAAAAACTAAAATCTACACCCAACTCCTAAACACCGTCCGGTGAGTTGTCCCTCATCAATAATCTGCATATTACTTTACCCGGCTGAGTATTAACAACTAAGCCTGCCAAGTGCAAAGATGAATACAAAAATGTTGTCGTTTAATATCTTTGGGGGGAAATAGCACCGTAAATCATACTTGGCGTGTAATAACTCAAATTGAAGAGGAGAAAGGTTTACGGTAATTTTTAATTATTTGTTATTATAGGTTTTACCTTTAATTTGATAATTTCGCAGTAGACCGAGAACCAATCTATGGTGATCTGTTAAAATTTTATAAGTTTCTTTTTTGGCTCAGTGTATATGTGTGTTAGTAATCTTAACCTTGAAAATTATGGGCGGCCATCACTGTCAAAAAGGTCAAAAAACAAACAAAGGTCTCAAAAAACAGACAAAGGTCTCAAAAAACAAGCAAAGGTCTAAAAAAAAACAGATAAATGTCTCAAAAAACAGACAAAGGTCTCAAAAAACAAGCAAAGGTCTCAAAAAACAGACAAAGGTCTCAAAAAACAGACAAAGGTCTGAAAAAACCAGCAAAGGTCTAAAAAAACAGACAAAGGTCTCAAAAAACAGACAAAGGTCTCAAAAAACAAGCAAAGGTCTCAAAAAACAGACAAAGGTCTCAAAAAAACAGACAAAGGTCTGAAAAAACCAGCAAAGGTCTAAAAAAACAGACAAAGGTCTCAAAAAACAGACGAAGGTCTCAAAAAACAGACAAAGGTCTAAAAAAACACGAGCAAAGGTCTAAAAAAACAGATAAATGTCTCAAAAAACAGACAAAGGTCTCAAAAAACCAGCAAAGGTCTCAAAAAACGGACAAAGGTCTCAAAAAACAAGCAAAGGTCTCAAAAAACAGACAAAGGTCTCAAAAAACAAGCATATGACCTATAATTTCAGATTGTGCTAAGTTTGTAAATTATATATGCAAACATATGCAAATGCACTTGATGTTTTACTATGTAAAATATATCAATTTTGGCAAATACAATTCTATGTAACACAAGAAAATAAACTTGTGGCCAGAACTGATTAAATCCGCCCTGGCCTTATGTGCACATTTCACCGGTTGTCAATTAGAACCAGAGTCCACATTGATCCAAGAGTCAAATGAGTTGTAAAATAACTGTTGTGGATCTTCTTTATCATGTTTATCCCCTCATTCTCGTACCTCTTACCTGCGCCCGAATGGAATGGGGATGAGTATCGGATGAATTGAGTATACACGAATCCGATCAGTCAACTCATGGTTCAGATTGATCGGCCATCACTGGGGTGCTTCTTACACCTGAAAGGTGCTTTGAGAGCCCAAATAGGTGTATATTTTATGCATTGTAAATCAATATTATATTGTATCATGATTAGAACTTTCCTCGGTCTACCAGCACGGGTGATCAAAATCAATATAAAGTTCGTGCCGAATGTGCACCAGTTTGGGCGGTCTCAAGTAGATGCCCCCAGTTATGGCTGCCTAGAGGTGTACGGAATGTGTGAAATCAGATTTGTGTATAGTCCACACATCAGCAAAAACTTTGAATCGATTTATTAAAGTCACTGATGACTAATGACGACGTCCGACTTTTTGGGTTTGTTTGAATGGGGTAATGCTAGTTTTCTTTGTACCTAGGCTATCGCATAATGTAAACAAGAAATTAAACAGATAAGCCATCATATGAAACAGCCATATGACTCTTTGCATGCCTACATTCCTTAAATGAGTGGTCTACTGCTTCATCCTTTCACTTTATCCTATTGTTCAAGAAATTGGAGCACGTGTCTTTGTGAATAAATGAGGTATATTGTCTCTATATGGTGGCCCAAATACAGAACTGTCTTTCTTGGTAGAATTTAGAAATAGCTACGCATCTCTGATACGTACACTTTGATGTTTTAAGTAAAAAAAACATGTTTCTTTTGTAAAACTCTGTCCATAACTTGCTGTCATTGAAGTACCCTTTAACGAAATTTAGCCCCTCTCTACAATAACTTATAAATGTCTTTAAATGAAAAGGGTAGCCAAAGCAAATGTTGATGTCAATTTTATATTTGGCACATTATCTGATTGCAATAACAGATTTTAACAAAATATCTACTTCAAGTGTATTTTCTGCAAACATCAGTAACTGGTGGTAGCTATTGGCTCTTTGCATGGTTGGCCATATTGAGTGAGAGCCTCAAACTACAGTGGTCAAACATGCATTCTATACCACTCTTCATGTAATGTTGTTTGTTGTGGAATAATGCTGTACTGTGAATTTTGTGCACCTCAAAACCATCAATTTCTGATCACCTAATTTGATTCACACAGCAAGATAATGTACAGGCTGGGATAAAAGGTACTTGTTGAATCACATAAACTTTACTGCCCCTCTTGATTTACTAAACTCTAAAGTGTATATGCATAAATATATATTTTTAGTAAACAACAAGACTTTCTGAATAAACAAACTTTTGTTTAGACAGGCTGTAGATTCACTATACACCAATTTTAAGATGCGATGCGATGCGTATATGATCTACTGTGCCCTCAAGATAAAGAAGATACAGTTTAAACAAGAAAAAGACAATTATTAAGGGATCACGTCAAAACTCGACCGCCCGGCAACCGCCGGTTACGGCCGGTTCCGTTCGGTTCTCACTAAACGTGTCGTCTGTTATAATATACACACATAATGAGGTCAAATACCTACAATACAGCTATTGATTTTCGCTGGGGTTGGCTTTTTCAATCTGTTTATAGCTCAATTAACTTTTTAAAATCAATACCGAAAGTCTATGAATGTTTTTTTTTTATAGAACGATTATATAGAGAGAGCTATTATGACCGCAAAGTAACAGATTGATAGCGTAAATTGGTCAGATTACAGCATTAAGTGGCGGTTGTTCAGTGTTGCATGCGCGAATATTCATATACCAGTAAAATATTTGACCTGCAAGAACCGGGCGGAACCGCCCGTAACCGGCAGTCAACGGGCGGTCGAGTTTTGACGTCTCCCCTAACACAGTTTACTTTACTGTTCTTTTTATTAAGCACATATCTGGAATTCTTTGATCTAACTCAACTCAACTCAACATAACCAATGACTTTTTTTAAGGCCATTTTTGTTGTATACATTACTTTGTACTACAGGTACCAGAAATAACTTCTCTGGTAAAATCCAGTGTCTTATCACTGCTTACTTCCATGTTATAATATAGCAAGATTTGTGCATATAACCTGGATATACAACAGCTGAGACATTGTCTCAGATAACAGTGTCCTTGGCAGGGTCCTTGGTGTTAAATATGACAGTGTACGCAGGCGTGACCAAACATTTTCAAAATGACCCTGAACAAGTTTAGCCTTTATGGCCAAAACAACCCCAGGTTTTAGCGCAGTTTTGGACCATATTTCATAAAGGTGCGGGATCTGAATATTGCGCAAATAGCAATAAATAGCAACTTGACTGCTATTATGACTTTTATTGCTAATGACTTGCAAAAACTCGCAATTATCAAAATGTATCGTTTATATAGTTGCTATTATGATGCTAAATAGCGCAAATTTGAAAACATTTTGAAAATTGCAAAGAGGTGCTATTGTATAAGTTTTGAAATTAGCGCATATTAGCATCAAAGTAGCAAGTCGTTTATGTTGTTGCTATTATGATGCTAAATAGCGCGAATATGAAACATTTTGAAAATTGCAAAGAGGTGCTATTGAGTAAGTTTTGATATTAGCGCATATTAGCATCAAATTAGCAAGTCGTTTATAAAGTTGCTATTATGATGCTAAATAGCGCGAATATGAAACATTTTGAAAAATGCAAAGAGGTGCTTTTATGTAAGTTTTGATATTAGCGCATATTAGCATCAAATTAGCAAATCGTTTATATAGTTGCTATTATGATGCTAAATAGCGCGAATATGAAACATTCTGAAAATTGCAAAGAGGTGCTATTGTATAAGTTTTGAAATTCGCGCATGTTAGCATCAAAATAGCAACAGTTCTTTTTGTTGCGAATGACTTGCAAAAACGCGCATTTTTCAAAATTCCTCGTTTATATCAATGCGCAAACTTCAAAACATTCTGTAAATTGTTGCAAATTGCATGCTGCAGATGCTATTAGCGCAATAATGCGTTTATGAAAAAGGCCTCAGGTCTCGATCTATTATGTTTTTTCGTTAGCACACCGTGCTCGCTATTAGCGCAATTATGCTATTATCAAGAAGTACTTATTTCTATCATGTTTTGTCTTTCGAATGCATGCTATTGTTGCTACTGGCGCAATTATGCGTTTATGAAAATCATCGTTAACCGGACCAATACTATAGTAATATATGCACATTTAAGGGCTAGTAGGTGTATTAAATATACCGTTTTAGCCACTTTTATATAATGCATTTCATTTTCCAAATATGTTTATGCTATTTTTTCTAAATCATTTTCATCGTTAACCGCACCAATACTATAGTAATATATGCACATTTAAGGGCTAGTAGGTGTATTAAATATACCGTTTTTGGCCAGCGCAATTATGCGTTTATCAAGAAGTACTTATTTCTATCATGTTTTGTCTTTCGAATGCATGCTATTGTTGCTACTAGCGCAATTATGCGTTTATGAAAATCATCGTTAACCGGACCAATACTATAGTAATATATGCACATTTAAGGGCTAGTAGTAGGTGTATTAAATATACCGTTTTAGCCACTTTTATATAATGCATTTCATTTTCCAAATATGTTTATGCTATTTTTTCTAAATCATTTTCATCGTTAACCGCACCAATACTATAGTAATATGTGCACATTTAAGGGCTAGTAGGTGTATTAAATATACCGTTTTTGGCCAGTTTTATATTATGCATTTCATTTTCCAAATATGTTTATAGAGCCCCCCAGGCCTCCGGAAGGCACATTAACCAAATCATACCAAAACGTACGTCTCATACTCTTTTAGCCCACTTTTGTATAATGCATTTCAATGTTCAAAGATGCCCAATGATGGGCCGTTCCTTAAAAGTGGTCCAAGGTGCAGAGGACCCCCTTGTGCGTAACCGCCCAGAGTGGAGCATGTTTATATAGAGCCCCGCAGGGCTCCGGAAGACAACCGAGAGTAACCGTTATATGTAAATTAAGGGCTAGTAGGTGTATTAAATATACCGTTTTAGCCACTTTTATATAATGTATTTCATTTTCCAAATATGTTTATGCTATTTTTTTAAAATCATTTTCATCGTTAACCGCACCAATACTATAGTAATATATGCACATTTAAGGGCTAGTAGGTGTATTAAATATACCGTTTTTGGCCAGTTTTATATTATGCATTTCATTTTCCAAATATGTTTATAGAGCCCCCCAGGCCTCCGGAAGGCACATTAACCAAATCATACCAAAACGTACGTCTCATACTCTTTTAGCCCACTTTTGTATAATGCATTTCAATGTTCAAAGATGCCCAATGATGGGCCGTTCCTTAAAAGTGGTCCAAGGTGCAGAGGACCCCCTTGTGCGTAATGGGCCGTTCTTTAAAGGTGGGTTAAGGTGCAGAGGACCCCCTTGTGCGTAACCGCCCTGAGTGGAGCATGTTTATATAGAGCCCCGCAGGGCTCCGGAAGACAACCGAGAGTAACCGTTATGTAAATTAATCCACATTTAAATGTACGCTGTGTCGCTCAATGCAGAGGACCCCCCCCCCCCCCCTTCCCCCACTTTTGTATAATGCATTTCAATGTCCAAAGATGCCCAATGTACGCTGTGTCGCTCAATGCAGAGGACCCCCCCCCCCTTCCCCCACTTTTGTATAATGCATTTCAATGTCCAAAGATGCCCAATGATGGGCCGTTCTTTAAAAGTGGTCCAAGGTGCAGAGGACCCCCTTGTGCGTAACCGCCCAGAGTGGAGCATGTTTATATAGAGCCCCGCAGGGCTCCGGAAGACAACCGAGAGTAACCGTTATATGTAAATTAATCCACATTTAAATGTACGCTGTGTCGCTCAAGATGCCCAATGATGGGCCGTTCTTTAAAAGTGGTCCAAGGTACAGAGGACCCCCTCCCCTTCCCCCACTTTTGTATAAAGCATTTCAATGTCCAAAGATGCCCAATGATGGGCTTTAAAAGTGGTCCAAGGTACAGAGGACCCCCTCCCCTTCCCCCACTTTTGTATAAAGCATTTCAATGTCCAAATATGCCCAATGATGGGCCGTTGTTTAAAAGTGGTCCAAGGTGCAGAGGACCCCTTGTGCGTAACCGCCCAGAGTGGAGCATGTTTATATAGAGCCCCGCAGGGCTCCGGAAGATAACCGAGAGTAACCGTTATATGTAAATTAATCCACATTTAAATGTACGCTGTATCGCTGATGCTATTTCAAGCTAATGAAAATCAATTGTTATTTATTTGTATCAAGGCTTTGGCATTCTGTTTTTTGTGCAACGAAACGAAACGAAATGAAATAAATTATGTTTCTATTAACGTTTTCCTGAATGGGGACCATCTTAGTTATTATGCTTGAGACAGTAAAATAATGGAGCAAAACTTACAGTTAGTGCAAATTTACATGAGCCGACCCCGTCAAAATGAACCCAGAGAGGAACGCTGAACAGGTGATTTTTTTATTTAGCTGTAAATGAAGTTAGGTGACGAACCACGCGCTGGTTTTAATAGATCATGAGGTAAGAACACCAAAGCACACCGACTTCTTGTGTCAGACACTCGTAAGGGGAGACGTCAAAACTCGACCGCCCGTTGACTGCCGGTTACGGGCGGTTCCGCCCGGTTCTTTCAGGTCAAATGTTTTACTGGTATATGAATATTCGCGCATGCAACACTGAACAACCGCCGGTTGACTTAATGCTGTAATCTGACCAATTTACACTATCAATCTGTTACTTTGCGGTCATAATAGCTCTCTCTATAATCGTTCTATAAAAAACAAACATTCATAGACTTTCGTTATTGATTTTAAAAAGTTAATTGAGCTATAAACAGATTGAAAAAGCCAACCCCAGCGAAAATCAATAGCTGTATTGTACTGGTTGTCAACGGAGACTTTTAAGTCTTAAAAGAGCCCATTACTTCAAGATGTTATTGCTCACGTGTGTGACGAGGCACTTTCAACCGGTCGTGTTCACCAGAGTGTTACTATTTGACCTCATTATGTGTGTATATTATAACAGACGACACGTTTTGTGAGAACCGAACGGAACCGGCCGTAACCGGCGGTTGCCGGGCGGTCGAGTTTTGACGTGATCCCTAAGTGATAGGATAATCCCGATTATGGATTGGTCAAAATATGTATAGGTTAATTAGGTTAATTTTTTATTTATTTATTTATTCGGAAATCACTTTCAAAGCAGCGGCACCCACCTGGAGGTGGTGCATCCAAAGAATACAAAAACAAGAGTAAAATACACAAAGAATACAAATAAATACACTGTACAATGATAATACAAAAGAGAGAAAATAAGCAAAATAGACATACAATCATGAATATCATGGATATTATATCATAGACAAAGATGGGTTAATCAGCTTATATCATGAATCGTAACGTGGAGTGTGTACATTAACTAATGTCATTATTACTGCTATTATTATCATTCAACAAAACTGTCCTACATGACCATGCACGTTTTAAATAAGACTTACAAAATATATCAAACTGTTTATCAATCAATGCATCATATGAGTAATTACTCACCATGGGGGTGACATTTAAACAAGTACTACCTAAAATTAAACAAATTTGTGTATCATTGTCACTAACATTAAAGAAATGCCATACATAGGAGAGATCTACTCGGCGGAGATTCAATTCTAAGTTGTGAAGCTCATTGTCGCAAATTGCACGTAGAGACTTACATGAAAGCATAAAATGTTTGATATCTTCACAACCACTATTACAAAGTAAGCACATACCGTCATTATTAACCTCCCACGAACTTAGTTTGCCATTTAGAGGAAGCGTGTTAGAACGAGCTTTGAACTTCAAGCTTGCCCCGTAGAAATCAAGCTTGTCCTTCAAATAACTTTCCAAATATGGGTGTGTTTTGAACTGAACATAAAATTTTAAAGAAGATTTGTCACATACATTTTTATACCATCTATCATAATCTTGTTGAACACTTATTCTTTTAAACACTTGGACCCATCCGGGGTTATTAGGTTGTATGCTTGAAAAGTTAAAGTCCATACCGTGATCACATAAGATATGATTGATTGAGTCAAGCCATTTCCATCTTAATTTAGTACCATGATCATGAATAATAAACATTGCATTGAGTAATAATTTAGGCCATCTGTGAGGGCCCATATTATGAAGACGTGAATAATAATTAGCTTTAATCCTATTATGGGTAGATTCTATGGTATCCCAGCCTAAATCGCCCAAGAGTGACATTGACGGTGTATTACGCGGGGCCTTTAGAATTGATCTTGCCATTTGAAATTGAAGAGATTCAAGTTTCTTGTAATCACTAGCACTATAAGTAGAAATCGCGCACGCATAATTTATAGATGGCAATGCAAGTGACCTCCACAACACATCCCCATAATACACCCTGTCAAAGTCCTCATGATTATTGATAATGGATTTAATATAGCCAATCAATTTATTACCTTTACAAATTACCTCATTGACGCGCGTATGATCTGACAGATTCCTCGTGATATGAATACCTAAAGTATTTGTAACTGAAAACCTCTTTGATAATGTCATCCCCTAATTTCCATAGTTTGTTTTTGTTGATTTTTTTACCAACAACTAGGACATTAGATTTTGTGTGGTTAAATTGAAGTTTCCACCTCTTAGAAAACTCGGCGGCAATGTTAAGCATACGGTTTAAATCAGTTTCATTCTCAGCAATAAGTACAACATCATCAGCCCAAAAAAGGGAACTAATATTAACATTACAAATATTTATACCAACATTTTGAGAAGCTAACATTTTTGCTAATTCGTGTATGTAAATGCAAAATAAAACGGGCGACAAAACACAACCTTGCTTCAGTCCTTCATCAATTTCAAAAAAGTCAGTAACAATATCCCCAAATCTAACATTACATAACACATTATTATATAAACTATCAATAATATTCCAAACTTTACCACGAATGCCAATATTCCACGCAACCGATAATAGACCATCTCGCCACACTGTATCGAAAGCTTTACGGAAGTCCAAGAAAGCTAGATGGGTAGACTTTCCCTCGGCTAGTCTAGTGGCTACGATGCTTTTAAGCGTGAAAACATGATCTTCGCATCTGTGGTCTTTTCTGAACCCCCCTTGAATTTCAGATAATATATTATTATCTTCAATAAAAGTAGTAATGCAATTACATATTAAGCGGTTGAAGATTTTAGAGATACAGGATGTTAAAGTTATACCCCTATAATTATTTAAATCATTCTTAGCGCCTTTCTTATAAATTGGGACAATAATACCCTTGTTCCAATCAACAGGGGTGTTCTCAAGAACAAGCAATCTAGTAAACAGTTTAGTCAAAGCATTACAAATACTATCCCCTCCATTCTTAATGAGTTCATTCGTTATTGAGTCAAGACCAGGAGACTTATTATTTTTGAGTTTAGAAACTACCTCCTTAACATCAATTGAAGTAATTTGGATATCACTTAAAAGTTCAATAGGTCCAGGGCTTAACGCTGTTTTACCTTGTCTAATATTGGAAATACAACTCTTAACATTAACATAATTACAATCATTTAGTGACATGTCCATTTTACCTAAAGTATTCCAATACTGCATAATAGTTTGATTCATAACATTTCTATCCGTAGTGACCTGATCTGAATTGGGTAATTTGATGGTTGTGGGATTATCTTTCCTTTTATTACCTCTTAGGTTATTCCAAAAGTCCCTACTTGAAGGACCCCCTGCCTTAGAAATAGATACACTCCTATCAAATCTCATTTGCATTATTTTTTGATGAATGAGATTTTTTGCACTTGACTTTTTAGACTTATAATCCTCCCACAGGGAGTTCCCTAGTTCCCTAATTACAATTGTTATTATGTGTGAATTACTTTTTTATTTGAGTCTTGAGCAGACGAGGATCCTTTGATTGTCCCTGAGCTGACGTGGTACACGCGTTGGCTTTATTGATCTCAAACTACAAGCAAGCGGCTTTTATGAATGTTGAAACGTCGTTGTTAATTATGTGTGAAATACTTTTTAAATTGAGCCTTGAACCAGGAAACCTTGAACACACGTGGCGTTGCGCACGCGCCGGATTTATTGATCACAACATCAGAAAACAAATTGCTTTTCAATTGACGCCTTGTAATCATTTGGCTGTATGATCATGGAGTCATTATTGACAGATTTGCACGCTTTGTTCATGTGTAACGCCGATTTTATTGATCATTTTCAACATCAAAGCTTTAAGCTTTTGGCGCAGCTTTGCCAGCCATCACTCATATTCACAGTACTAGTTTTATGAGCGTTGAGTTTTCGGGCATCATTAACCACGTGATTTGTGACGTAGTGATAACAGTGACCATGTTTCGTTATACACTACACTGTTGGACGTAGTCTAACTTTATAGGCCAATTAATCAACTCAGTCAGATAACCATTCGACCAAAAAGCCATCCATTCTTTCTCTTTATTCTAAATTGTTTGTTATTTCAAATTTTCCCGTACTTCGCGCGCGGTGTTAGTATCTGATATGCTTCACTGTACATACAAGATTCATGCTTATCCCACTTTGGCTGACCTTTGAGGAACCTAATTTTCATATTGGTATGAACCATACTAGTTTAAAGCCCTTTAAATTCCAGTTGTCTCTTTAAACATGTTTAATTGTATTATGATTATAGTGTCCGCGCTATGACATCCACAAATCACCACTTATTAGAGCCAAAAGGGTTTAGATCGCGAGCGATCTGAAAAAGCGTACCTGGCTGCTGAAAATTAGTAACTCCCACAATACAGCACGGTCGATACCTCAAAAATACACTACAACAATAAGTACCGTATACACTATACGAAAAATATTATTTGTAAATAAATCTTTACTTGATTCTGTTCCGTGCTCACAGTGTCAAGCGGGGCCGAAGGCACCGTACGCGGATAGCCCGCCGCTAGGCGCTAGTAAGAAAAGGAGCCGCAGGCCGCCTGCGGCCGAGGCGACTAAACCCGGCTTGTTACGAACCGATTTAAGTTAGGTCCAATTTAGATGAGCCCGCCGCAGGCGCGATACGGTCTACCAACCGACCCGTGTAGAATTTATGTCTCTCTAGCACATTGTGTCACTAGATAGACTAGACTATAGTATTAGTATACGTACACTGTATTTTGATAATCCACATAAAAACTATTTAAAGAAACCCAAACAGCAGTTTAAAAGTTTGAACAAGTTGTTAGATTGACTTCCTTCAACAACTGTTTGGGGTTGTTTAAAATAGTTTTTGCTGTGTTTAAGGTTCGCATAAATTATTGCCAACAATGATCGATGGCTATATTGCAAAGTAATACAAAAAGCAAGAGCCTTCTCCATCTTTGTGTCACTAAAAGCCGGACGCTGAACATATTTTGTTTTTACTGTCGTTATCATCATTGTTTTTATTTTTGTAATACAACATACTACAATCAATATCTGAACAGGCAAGTCAAAAGTAGAATTGCATAGCAAACATAACTAAAGACTTGATGCAAGACATCGATTTCTTTATTTTCTCTTAATATTGTTTGTTTCCTATTATTATTAACAACATAATTACATGCACATCTTAAGTGCAACCATATTCAAGCCTGACATCTTTTCTGTTACCAATATGATTGTGTATTTGTGTACTAGTATTGCAAACGATTTCGTACAATACCATACAGAGACAACATTTTCTTTGTAAATCGTATGGAACCGCTTATCACAATTTAGTCACATTCCATAGAGCGTATACAAAGAATGTCTATCTTTTTTTTATCTTTATCCGTTACAAATTTTGTCAGCTGTGTTTTTCTACTTCACCGGTTATAAAAATCATCTTCCTGGTTTATTTTGATCAAAGGCATCCAAAGTAAGCCAAAACATTACAGCACGATGAGCGGTATATTGTGAAACAGCGTGACAAAACATCGACTTTGTTCAATAAACTTGTTTAACCAATACAAGTTAATCAAGTGCAATGACATAGTAATGAATTGCAACAACTTGATCTTAATTCAACACTGCCATGACCCCATGACTCATCTTTACCAATGCTAAAGCTAGCTTATGTTTTAAAATATGAAAACAGTGGAATAACAACATGTTATTGTTTCGCATTTGGCGAGTTGGGTTTAAATTTATAACATATTTACACCAATAAGAAATATTCAGCTTTTGCTTTTTATCCTGGTTGTTCTACACTGTAGTATCAGATAACCCACAGCACATTGATTAAGGGCACGACAAATATAGACGGTCGTATGGAAACAGCAGATTTATGTCATGTATATATATATTTTCTTATTGTCAAATCGGAACTGTGTCTGATAAGTGCTGAATAGCCTCAATAGCCTGTACATGTATGGTATCTTTGAACATACCGATTTATTGATCATCATATTAAGCAGGGAACACCCTCTATTGAACTTTGTTTTGCGCTATCTGCGGTTTTCATTGTCTTGGTGTGATAGCACAGTGTGATAGTTTCAAAACCACTGGTCATTTGTGTTATTTTAGGTGATACGTACAGTTTAATTAAACCAGTATTTAACCAATAAGATATATTACTATCATAACCAATAAGTCTTTATTCAATGAAATAATGTTTGCATTTCGATAACTTTCAGGCCCTCAAACCATTGGGAATTTGTGTTGCTGTTGGATTGAAAAGCTACCCTATAGTAGTAGTAGTAGTAGTATAAGCGATGACATATCACAATATTTTTCATTTATCATCTTATTTAATAGTGTAGCTTAGGCGCCCAAATCTTGGGAATTTATCACTGGTTATATCCTAAGTTAGATATTGGCACATGTCTACATCAGAACTTGTCAAACCCCCATATTAAACCAAGGCAAAATAATTGTGTACACAGCCTCACAACGGCCAATATGTTAGTATTACAATAACTGCTCAATCAAAAACACAATAACTTAAAACAACAAATGTTTCCCGAGATTACAAATAACACACGTAATAGCATTGCCAGGTCATTTATATACTTGATATCAGGAAAAAATAAAACTCTATACATTTTCAATTACAATATCAACTTTTCCATGTATGGTATCTAAACTGCTCACAAAAAACATAGCTGCATTTTTGTTTTCAGTCATCCATTTTTAGTGATATTTTCACGTTGGGTGGGATGTTTCAAGCAGATGTTTTCATCTTTATAACGACACTTGATTTGATGCAGTCACTTGTTTCAGTGTTCACCCACACGTTTGAGAATACGCATGGCCCAATGTCACACCATGAGAGTAATTGTCTGTCAATTCCAACTCACATTTCCACCTAAATTCGCACTCAAGAAAAACTCTGTCGTGTCATCAAAGTGTTTCGATGACAGCTACTGTTAAATTATACTCTATGCACTTGTAATCATAAAATAGTGTTGATTTTGACACATTTACTATATTGAATCATCCCCATAATCTCAAACAAGTGGATAAGCATTAGGACACATTAGGATCACTGATTATTACAAATGGAAAGAAAAACACATCTCCTTTACATGTATTTTGATTAAAGTAGAACAATTTATTTGTATTTCAAATTTTCTAACTGATATGTGGCTTTTCCTTTTTTTATAACATGTACGTAACATTTAAGACAACTCATTACAATGGCAAAATAAAGACGATGGAAATTAATACTACCACTTGTTTTTGTATTTGTGTTAATTCCAATATTCATTAACATGAGAATAAAACCATGTTTCACGTCTCCTCACGCTTTCTATTTTTAAGATATTGTAATTTCTTCGCAGTTTCTAAATGATATGACGAAAGAAATTTTCAAACATTTAACTCAATCACAATCCTTCGCATATTATAATCAAAACAATTTTGAAAACAAGGTATGTAAATCACTAGAAACATCTACCCTCTCGATACATGAGATACATGAGGCCAATATAAATAAAAATGACCCGAAGACTATGTTTTTTTTACAACCATCTCTAGTTGCGTTTGTGATTATTATTCTTAAAATCATGGGCGGCACCTTCATCCCTTACCCATAGAATTTGAAGTTCATTACACTGTAGAATTGCCTAGTTGCACCTTACTTTCCTTACATGACAATAAAACTACTTAATTTGTTTTTCAAACGTTTGAGGGAGCCGATATCCATTCAATTAATTGTAAACGTGCGGCGCATACCCATAAAGAACCAATTTGCTCACTTTTCAATTTCATGTTTTATCGCTTTATGACGATTAGCTTGCTACACAAGTGATTGTTGCTCACTGACGTTAATCTGTACCAACCAGTTACTTGTTAACATTGTGTTAATGGGCTGCAGTACTTGAATCCTAATAATAATAATATCAACAAAAGGATATTGATTGCAACGACAAATAACGCCGACCACTCATTTCTGCGGCTAATTACAATCGCATTCCACATATACGTGATTGGTTATTAGAGGATGACATTTTGTAATCTGTTGACGGTTATAAATATTTTAATGAATGTATTTTTTTTAAATTGTTCAAGTTCCCTATTGAATCGCCTATGCGATCCTCTATATGTTGATACGTGATGGTAACCCTTAGTCTCATCTTTGGTGGTGGTGTTTGTATGTATAAATATTTAGTTATTCATATCACAAAGAATCTGTCAGATCATACCACACGCATGCCAATGACATGAATGAAGTCATTTTTCAAGGTAATACATTGATTGGCTCTATTAAATCCATTATCAATAATAATGCGAATGCGCATGCGTATTTTATAAATGGCTGTGCCAGTGACCTCAACAACACTATTCCCAAAGTACTATGGGATTGTGTTGTAGAGGTCACTGGCACGAAATTTATAAATTACGCATGCGCGATATCTACTTATGCTAGTGCCAACAAAAATCTCTTCAATTTCACTTTAAAGACAAAATCAATTCGGAAGGGCCCGCGTTATACATCGTCAATCTCACTCTAGTGCAATTAGTAGACATTAATGCTGACATGTGATTAGATAATGTCCCAATGTATATATTCCCGTATATTCATTATTATTATTATTATTATTATTTATTATCTTTACCCAGGGTTGCCCGAATCAGCTGGCCGCTGTTCTTACTCGGGGCCCTGCACATCAATATAATACATGCTTACAAATAATTACTTAATATAAAATACACGAGACATAATAATAACAATATGATTATGTATAGAGTATAAAACCCAATGGACAGCACTCGTAAATCTATCACATAATGCATACAATAAAAACATAATATTAAAATTATTTGATTACATATATACATTTCATAAAAGCTTGACTATGATACATCAAACACATTAAATTTGAGCTAATTCCAATGATAGGATTTATACAAAGCCTTAAAAGATTGCACGTTCACAGAATTTCTGATTGCAGTTTCAATACAATTCCATACATTTACACCATTATAGCTAAAACAATACTTATAACACTCAATGTCATTGCCATTTGTCAATAGGGGTAGTGCCAACAGACCTGCTGCGGATTGCCTTGTATCGCGCTCGTGGTGTTCGCGCACATAACTAAATTTACTTTGTAAATACGATGGTGCCAGACCATTTAGACATTTAAAAACCAGCAAAGCAGTGAAATAATTTCTGCGGTTAAAAAGTGTTTGCCATTTAAGTTCATGGAACATTTCATTTGAGGGAGTAAAATAATTAACACCAAGTATAACTCGAGCACATCGCTTCTGTAGCACGTCAAGTTTATGCATATCATCACAGTAGCGACCATACCATGCCACACTACAGAAGTCGAAATGTGGTTGAACCAATGCTTTGTAGATAGTGTTCAGGGTGCTTGGATCAAGAAAAACTTTAAGACGACGTAAAAGTGCAAGTTTTCCAAATATTTTTCTCATCACATTATTTACCTGACTATGCCATTTCAATTCATTGTCAACTATAACACCCAAACATTTGAAGTTATCAACATTCTGTAGTACATTTTTACGAACTGCAACACGAAAATCATAATTATTTACATTTTTGAGTCTTGCACCTGTACCAACTAGCATTACCTTTGTTTTATCTGTATTGAGAAATAATTTAATTTTCACTCAACCATTTACAGAGGGACTCAAGATCAGACTCCAGTTTCATAGAAATATCTTTCACATCGTTGCTACTTACAGATAAGGTAGTGTCATCTGCATAACTAAATATTTTACCATGTTTAATCACACTACTCATACTGTCAATAAAGATAATAAAAAGCAAAGGCCCTAAAATGCTGCCTTGAGGCACACCAGTATTTACATTTAATGCATCAGAAAGAGATTTTTTAAAACAGACTTTTTGAACTCTCCCCGTCAGGTAAGAATTAAACCATTTCATTGTAATATCGGTAGCCCCCATATCATGCAATTTCTGTAACAAAATTGAATTTTTTACTGTATCGAAGGCCTTACGGAGGTCGATAAAGGCAACTCCCGTCATTTTGCCTTCATTCATATTGCCCAACCAATTATCAACCATATCAGTAACGCACGTTTCGGTAGAATGTTGGGGGCGGAAACCAGACTGATTGGGGTTCAGGAGATCATTTTCAATAAGAAACGAGTACACATGTTCATGAACTGCTCTTTCAAGTATTTTACTTGCACAAGCAAGGATGGAGATGGGTCGATAGTTGTTAGCATCGTTCAAATCCCCACCTTTGTGAAGGGGCACTACCTTGGCAACTTTCCAATCATTTGGAAAAACACCTGTTTGTAACGACATGTTCATTATACAAGTCAAACTGTCGACAACTGCTGGTCTTGCAATTTTTAGTATTCTAACACTTATATCATCAAGACCAGTTGCTTTCCCTGTGTTCATTTTAAGTATTTCGTTATTTACAAATTCACAAGATACATGCGGAAGATTCATCTTTGGATTTACTTCACTTACATCGTGATTACAAATATCAACATTGGAGTTAAATACACTGCCACTTCCGCAATCACTATTTTCGATCAAATTTCGAGCAACATCGACAAAGTGTTTATTTAGCCCATTTGAAATTTCATCATCACTCTCAAGAATCTGACCGTTTGTGACTATAGATGACGGGTTAACAGACGTCTTCTTTGGTAGAATATCTTTAAGAGTTTTCCATAGTTTACTCCTCTCATTCATTCATTAAAATTTTATTCAAAACTGTTTATGGCACTGCATTACCATTTCAAGAAACTGTAATTTATCATTACTTAGTATCTGATCTAGGGTGTGCTACTCAGCTTGCCGATCAGAAGCCACTTTTAAATTAAAATGTGGGCACCATAAAATTGGTGGTGCTATACCGATAAGGCGTGATTGTAGCAGACGACGCGACGCTGGATACGCGTCTCTCAGGCGACCCAATATGACAACGGGAGAGCACCATTTTGAATTATTTTTAACAGTCATCGCCAGGTTAACGATGAAATTGTTCTAATTATGATGAATTTGTCATAATGATAAGATTAACATTCGCGATTACGTGTTGTTCACGACGAATTCAAAATTTAGGATTCGTGTGGCCATCGTCGTCTGTGTAAATTTACACCGCCCTCAAACCTATGCCGACCAAATATGACGTTTAACCTGGTTAAACATTGTTAAATTGATTACCATAATTTATGTAAATACGCACACGGAACCGTTTTCGCAACGCGCGCTAGTGTAGGACTTCCAATCCCAAAATTAATACTATCCCTGATCTGATGACTAATATGAGCCTGTGTTAGTCTACAATTTTATCACAGCTCAGATTGATACATTAAAGTTTGGATTGGTCCATTAAAAGTTTTAGGGGTTAGATGTGAAAAGGGTTAGGTGTTGGGTTAAGGAAACAAACCATAGATATTTGCCGAATTGCATGAACAAACAAGGTATAACTAATAGAGTCTATACCCCGGAATTGTATTAATTTTGGGATAGGAAAGTCCTATGTACGTAGAAAAACAGTACTTTTGCATATACGCAAATTATTAGAATAATTGTCCAAAATTTGGGTCACCTAACGGCTTGACCCAGAATTTACCTTGACCGGCATTTGGCTTATCCCCAAAACGTATTGCAGGGAAAAGTGCCATCAACATTTTCAAAACTATTAATAACATTTTAATACTGAAAAATAACTTCATCTCCAGCATTTCATAAACGCATACTAGCGCTAGTAGCAACCTTTGCATGCATTCGAAAGACTAAGCAGACTATTTTTTGATAATCGCACAATTGCGAAACTCAATTAGCTCGAGACTGTAGACCCCTTTTTCATAAACGCACAATTGCGCTATTAGCACCTTCGGCATGCGTTTGAGAGACAAAACAGAATCTTTTTTGATAACAAATAATTGCGTTAATAGAGAGCTCGGTGTGCTAACAAAGAAACTTAAATAGCCCGAGACCTATAGAGCCCTTTTTCATAAACGCATAATTGCGCTATTAGCAACCATTGCATGCGATTAAGAAACAAAACAGAATATTTTTTTGATAAACGCATAATCGCGCTAATAGCGAGCATGGTGTACTATCGAAGAAACTAAATAGCTCGAGACCTAATACGCCCTTTTTCATAAACGCATAATTGCGCTATTAGCAACCTTTACATGCGATTGAGAGGCAGAACAGAATCTTTTTTGATAAACGCATAATTGCGCTAATAGAGAGCACGGTGTGCTAACGACGAAACTCAAATAGCCTGAGACCTGTGAAGCCCTTTTTCATAAACGCATAATTGCGCTATTTACATTAGCAACCTTTGCATGCGATTAAGAGACAAAACAGAATCTTTTTTTGATAAACGCATAATCGCGCTAATAGCGAGCATGGTGTGCTAATGAAAAAAACAAATAGCTCGAGACCTATAAAGCCCTTTTTCATAAACGCATAATTGCGCTAATAGCAACCTTTGCATGCGATTGAGAGGCAGAACAGAATCTTTTTTGATAAACGCATAATTGCGCTAATAGCGAGCACGGTGTGCTAACGAAGAAACTAAAAAGCTCGAGATCTGTAACGCCCTTTTTCATAAACGCATAATTGCGCTAATAGCAACCTTTGCATGCGATTGAGAGGCAGAACAGAATAATTTTTGATAAAAGCATAATTGCGCGAATAGCGAGCATGGTGTGCTAACGAAGAAACTAAATAGCTCGAAACCTGTAACGCCCTTTTTCATAAACGCATAATTGCGCTAGTAGCAACCTTTGCACGCATTCGAAAGACAAAACTGAATAAAAATCATAAGTACCGTTGGTAATTGCGCAAATAGCAGATTTTCATATTAGCAGTGCGATTATGGCTATTATGAATGTCTTTCAATGACATAAATGCGCTATTAGAACCCTGTGTACCCCTTATTTCTGCAAAACAGGGTTTTTAGACCCTAAACGTGTCACGCGTCCAACACTAAAAACACCCCTAATCACACGTTTTTCTGGTCACACCTGCGTACCTCGCATATTTGAGTACCTTGCATGTCGAGAAGAGTACTTTTTCTCCTCTTGAAGCCTGGTTTTGAAGGCACCACACATACCATGAAATGGCTTGCAATACTTACAGACACAAATGAATAATGAAAATTTTGCAAGATGTAAATCTTGTTACATGAATGTGTGGCTGTGTGTTGTCTTTCACCATGAATGTGACCATCCATGGTGGAACTATTGTAAAGTCACAGATGTTGCTTTAGAGATATGGCTAGTCAATAGCTCAAGAAATACAATGGAAACATAAAATGATGATGATGAATTTTGAATTTAAACGCCTACTTTAACACCACAACTTATGTGTCACTTTAGAGTAAGAACCATAAAATTGCACTAGGTTCATTGTGGATGGTCACGCCACGGATGGAGTCTGGGCTTCAACATGACACCAACATGAAACCAAAATGTCCAAGCAGACTGGTGTCAAACATATGAAAGTCAAGTGCATGCATGCCTCAATACTCATAATAGTCACTTAATAATAATAATGGTGGTGTTAAAAACTTATTTACACGAAAATTGAAACTGTTAGTAGCACACAAATGGTTAATCAGCACTTTAGCAAAAACAACTATACTAAATCTAATGTACTTGAGCAAAAACAAATAGTTAACACTACTGTATTCAACCTAATTAGTGTCCCATCCCTAATTAGCACCCCTCATACTTTTTTTCAACTTGAACTTGACTAAGTAAGCGCACCCCCTTTTTGTACACTTTTAGTGTTAATTTGACTGTTTTGGGAGTTTATAGTTCTAATATCTTTAAGTATATGTTTGCATGAAAAATGCCAAGGTTGACTTTCATAACATGATCTCAATAAATGGCCCTTTAAAATGACTTAAGCACCTGGGGCACTAATTAGGTTGAATATGGTACTTTAATACTGGAAGTATTTTGAAAATTTTGTAGTCAAAATCATCACAATGTAGTCAAAATCATCAAAATTGTTAATGGACCACGATTTCTCATTATGAGTTTGTTAAAAAAATAAAACACTTTTACTTACAACATCATTTCTTCAAAACTACCATAGGCCTACCATGTCACATGGGGGGGGGGGGGGGGGGGGGGGGGGGGGGGGGGGGAGTCACTCAAGGTATTACTTGGTACGCATGCTCATCCTAAAAACATCGAAAAAGGGTTGAATTTTGACCTTGTGGCATGGAAGACCTTTTTTAGAAAAAAGGTACCTTTTCAAGAAACTTTGACGTTTTAGTGTCAATATTTCAATCCATCTTCGACATTTAGGGTAATCTTCCGATTTGCCGGGTTTTTGTATCGTAGCATTTATTTCAGTGTTTTCAATCTTCACACAAAAATCTCCCATTACGCCATTTAGACATAGTCTTACGCCATAAGGGGTGAAAATTTGCTACCGCTGCCTACACTATTTAGGGTCCAATTTGAAATGCTGGAACAAGCATGGGTACCGAGTAATACATTGAGTGACAACCCCCCCCCCCCCCCCCCCCCCCCCCCCCACACCCACACCGGGCCATGTCAATGAGTTTTTCTTTCAATGAATTTATATTACAATTTGAACATTTGAGCTTTTAAAATTCTCATATTCTGTGTTTCCAGTTACAATAACTTGTACAAATCGGAAACACAGTTGCCAACTTTCTGAGTTGATTTTGTTTCTTGTCCAATAACCAAACATTGTTAAAGATACATTTCCATTATGGTAACACACAGAAAAGGTACAAATATAAGGTAAATAACATTATGGAAAAATCACTGTCACTCTAGCTCTCCCTAGATCTCAGGTACATGTGGACCACCTTGTTTCTTAGAAGCTAGGCAACATTAACTACTTTCTAATATCTATTGTTTCTACGGTAACATTTATATGATATTACAACATATTGCGTTTACAATCAGAATTACAAACTGTTTCAAAATGTCTGGTACTGGTGATTTTTCAAAACATGAGCATGCAACAATCTACTCTACATACATAATACATTACAAGATAGATGTACTCTCTTAGTTTTGCGATTGAATATTCAATCTTAGATTGATTTCTCAATCTACTGCCGATTGTGATTAGGGACAAATCTTTTAAGATTGAATATTCAGTCGAATGATTTGAATTTTCAATCTTCTAATCAATCACAAGGAGTGATTTTCAATCTTCTATAGCGATTGAAGTTAGCGACAAATCTTTTCAGATTGAATATTCAATTGAGAGATTGATTTGCATTGTTTTCAATCTTTTGCCGATTGCAATTAGGGACAAATCCATAACGATTGAAAAAAAGATTGAAAAAGGTTCACTTAAAAAAGTTTGAAAACTCATTCCATCCATATGCAACGTATGTCATTTGGCAATACAATAGAAGTAACACTGATTGAATGGTAAAATCAGTCTACAAACAGTTTAAAAACCAATCCAAAAATCTATTTCAATCTATTTTTCAATCTATTGAGATTGAATCCTGCCATCAATCGCTAAAAGATTGAAATATTTCAATCGGCCAATTTAAGAGAGTAGATGTATAAACATCGCAGGTATCTGAACAAAATTAACTAATATTTGATTATATTTCACTATTTTGTTATTGAAAAAAAATCATCCTTGTACTGAACATACATTGATACGAGCCTGACAGGGCCCACGTTACACCCCCCTCTGGGAATTGGCAAAACTGATTAATTTTAATGCTTAGGGTGTCTACTTACAGAATTGACATGATCCCAAAAGTAAAAGTGGCTTGAAGGTTATTTCGGCAGCCATCTTGGATTTTAGTACAATTTTTTAGTAAAAAGTCCAGAAAACCATATTTTCTATAAAAAACAATCAGTTTACAAGGTAGAAACACCATGATTCTTGTACCAAATTAGAGGTAATACTGGCTATACGCAGATATAAACCGAAAAACCTATATTATTTATAAAGCCAAAAGAACAAAATATGAGTGTTTTTTTATTAAAAATCTAATTTTTTTGTGTGTTGTATTATTAAAACTTCAACATTTGACCTTTGAAGTTGATCGTCAAAGGTATTCAAAATAGTTGCCACACTTATGCTATTATACCATTTGACATGCCGTGTCAAAATTGTAAACCAGAAAGTCAAAGTATTATTTTCAAATGGTAGCAAAAATCATAGACGGTGAAAAATCCCTCTCTTCATTTACCCTCTCCCCTTTCCCTACCATTCAATGTTGGGTCCATATGCTTGGCAACTGAAGACACTTACCGACCAACATTGATTTGGGGGAAGGGAAGGGGGTGTTCACAGTCTACAGTTGAAAGTGTGCAACAACTTATTCCTGGATTGTAGAATAGGAATAATGCACGTATGCTTTATATGTGTCTTCAAATCAATGGAGGAGCTTACAAGTCAGCATCTACATAAACTAGTCAGTACAATTATCTGTTACAGTAACAATGAAGAACATGATTAAAGAAAATCACAGCTCTTGACCACGAATCATGTACTCAACAACTTAAAGCGAATCAATACATGTATAAGATAATACTGTAATAATTATCTTTTGGTCTTCAGTATACTGGCTCCCTGTACTAGGATTGGTTTTCCAATTTATAAGCACAGTAGGCTCTTACAAAAATATTTGTATAACACCGAACAATGTCTCATGTTATGAGGCTTGCATATAATACTAATACATTTGCAGTATGAACACTCTGGAAGATATCTTGTCAAGAGTAGAACGTATGAGCCAGTGTTCTTGAATTGATTTGCAATATTCTGCAATTGATTACCTCATATCTTGTATATAAGGATACTCTAGTGGCCGCAAGGGTCAGTGGATGTTCAAGGCCCACTGCTTCACATCCTATTTCTTAATAGAGCCATGCAGCCATTTTCTGGTGGGTGAATAGAGAGGGTTTTCCAGTCACTGGCCTGAGTGGACTTTAAACCAAGGGACCTTCCACACCATGAGGGGAACTGTTACTACGTCTCCACTCGGCCAGTGCCTAATTGTACATGTACAAGTTAAATTAAGAGTGACCCATGAATACATTTATAAAATAAATATCACATAACGAAGAATAATTATTGATATAATTGTGACCTAGCTGCTCCTAAAAAAACCATGAACAAATGGACACTTTTGGACACCATTAGTATGTATTGCTCAAATATCATTTTGATCAAATAACCATCAAAGTATGTATTTGACACCGATACAGATAAATCCAGAAAATGTATAAATAGATGTTCAAATACATTATTCATTCAAATTATAACTCTCAGATGAAAGTATACCTATCAAGTGTTGAAATATACCAATGCAGTGTTGGAAAATACAAAAATCTCTAACTCCATCAATGAGCCATTTTTCAAAACTTTCTTCAATGCCCAATATCTGAAAAATAGGCCTATGCAACTTGTTCCGTGGTTTGGGGGAGACTGTTAGTTGAGCCACTGTTTACGATTTACTTTATACTGCAAAGATCAAAGGTGGTATACTCAAAACAAATGGGTAAAGCTTTTGAGTGTTTACTTGATAAATATAAAACATAATCATTACACCAATTGCTGTATATTATTAACAGGAAAGGTCTAGGAAAAAAATAGAAAAAATGACTAAACTTGCCTCCCATGAAGGGTAAGTTGAGCCACCAAAAATCTCAATGATTCTCAATGGGCAAAAAGAGCATTTTTGCCAATGTTGATTTAAAAACATTTTAATGTTAATTTGTTTGTGTTTTTGTACCAAGAGTGACAACATATGTCTAGAGTAATTTACTTCAGTTTTTCCTAGGCTGAACCCTTATCCACCAAAAAAGGTTAAGATAGCCTTTTCTTAACCTTTCATTAACATTTAAATGTTAATAATAAAATTTTCAAGGTGTCTTAACATTTTGCTCCAGCAAAGGTAAATGAAAATGATTATGCTAACCTTAACATTTGCAATCTTAACACTGCACTGTATCTTAACCTTTAGCCAAAAAAAAAAAAAAAATCCAACAACAACAACAGAGTTCTTTATTCCCTTAGTTTTTCCAAGTCCTTAACCTTAAATTAATCTCAGCATTTCATTTAGCATAGATAACATTTTGGTCATGTAACTACATGTCAAGGCAAGGACAATCTTTCCTATACAGGGTGTCTCAAAATAGTAGTGAATCTTAATATTTGTTCCAGCTTTATTACATCACCATCTGGATTGCTATCTTTCCTGTGTTTTCCATCTGTAAAACAGAAAACATCATTATTGATTAGCATAGAACATCTTGATCGTTTGCTGCTCTCCTGCAACTAATATTGAGCTCAATAGAGAATTGCTATGATAAAATTTTAGCAAGTGTAGGAATCAGTTTCATGATGTAAAACATGAGGAAAGCTACATATCTCAAGAATCACAAAACATTGAGCAATTTTTTAACATGCATGCATATAGCATTGATTGCATACCCACCAAAAGAATTAGGAAACCACTTTTTACTTATCCCCTTATCCAGACCATTGCTATTTTTTGGTACTGAAATTTGTGTAATGTGGCCAAACAATGAGCGGGAGGCATGCCAACATCCATATACCCCCCCCCCCCAAGTTGTTTCTCCCCTAAAAATGTACCATCGTTCTCATAAATTTCAAATTTTTGTCTGAAGGTGTCAGGAGCATTCTCCTGAGCCACTTGAAAACCCTGAGACCCTACAGCTATAAGAAGCCTCCCCTAGAACCCCACCAGGGCTTCGCCCCTGCACCCCACCAGGACCCCGGGACCCCAAGCTATTTAGCGCCTCTCCCCCAAAAAATTGAACTTTGCCCACCCCCATAAAAATATCTTACCCCTATTTCCCCTCCCATTATGATGCTAGTTCCATCACTGGTAATGGGTTAGCATGCCCTTTAAGTATAAAAGCCTTCAAACTGCTTCCCCCGCCCCTCCCATACACAATATGTGATGAAGTCAGGTGACTTTGCATGGTCAGGGCTCTAGAGATCCTCATTGATTTGCCAGTCAAAGGTCATGTGATGGCATGAATTGGTCATGTGTCTTGGCATGGTCAGGGGTCTAAATAATCCTCACAGTTTTGTGGTCAACGGTCATGATGGGGTCATATCTGGTAAAATTCAAAATATCTTCAAAAGTTTGCTGAAGTGCATTGATATCATCTGCACATTATGCATGTACAGTAACCGATTTCTATAATGTGTAATTCATTGGGTCAAATGTCATTAAAGGGGCATTTCTTCTAAATGCAATGCGAAATGTAATTATGTAAATGTAATTAATATAATTAAGGGGCCATCTCAATCTTACTACGGGGTCATTTTCGGTTTATAAATGTATGCTGTAAACACTTTTCGAGACCATATTAAAGGCATTTTGACATTTTGACAGATAGTCTCACTCGCTGTTTCACTAATGTTTCCTTTAGTGGGATCAAATGTGGTTTTAAAAGGACTTTTTATTTGAAGGATTTGTGGGAACGTGCATATCAATGTGGGCCATGTCATTATTAGGCCCATAGAATTTTGGCATTTGAACAGGTATTGTATTGATGTAGTCAGCAGTGGCCAGTGACGGTGGTATTTTTAAACAGACAAAATAATAAATATTGGCAATGTCAGTCAGCCAGGTGTTCTTCACTACTGATATATTTTGTTTGTGCACTATCCGATCAATATAAAAATTATGAGAAATGAAAAATATTATAATCTTATTGCACAATTTGGAAGATATAACAAACTTCACATGGGAGTGATCAGAGCTATACATCACATTTCTTCTGCATTGAAAAAATATTAAAATAAATGAAAAATAAATTTCTCTCTAACTTTTCAAAATATCTTTACCTGCAACCTCTCTAACGTATTTCACAAAGTGCTGGTAAACAGCTTCCTGTTTCATTCGGTCATTGGAACCAGGTTCATCGAATGCTGGTTTCAGCATGTTAAGGATTGCTGTAGATGTCAATTTAGTTTTGGTTCCACCCAATAACAACACACGGCACTGTGGAAATTGTTGTACAAGCTGAAAAACGCAAATAACAAACACACACACATATTGTTATTTTTGTAATAGCGATTAGTGCGCCATTAGAACGAGTGTTAGTGCTAATGGACTTGAAATTTGGTGGGTATGATCCATGATCACTGCAGACAAAATCAAGGTCATCCGGGTCATCCTATGTCAAGGTGGCCCTATTGGCTGGGTAAAAAAATTCTTTTAAATTAAAATATCCTGCCTCTTATAAGCCACTCCCCTCTTCACCTTTTTAAGCCTATTTGTATCGATTCATCCTTTTAATTGGTCACCACCCATCAATCAATTGTCTTTCGTTTTGTTTACATCCTTTCACCTGTCACTTTTCATTCCTATATTACTTGTTTATGTTGTCCCATGTCTCAGTCAGTATGCCTTTGATAAAGATTCTGTTAGGATCTAAACGTCAGGCCCTCTTATAATTATTACATTTACTTACACAGGCTATTTTGTGGATAAGCAGTTTGTATTCAGCTTTATCATTTGATTAAATTAAAATATGTTATAGCCCTTGCTCTCAGAATTCTGGAACTGAAAATTTCATTTCAATCGGACAATCGGTTGCGGAGATATTTAATTTTGAAGTGGCTCGAAACGAACTACTTTGGCAACTTTCTTTTTCTTTTCTTTATTTTTCCCAAATCCAGTTGCCAGGTAATTTCCTAATTATACCTAATTATATACGCATCAAATATCCAAACTAAAGTTTGTGGTTAAGTGGAATGAGCTTTGATGGTGTAACTAATAGTATATGGATAGTATACCTAAAAAGCTTCAAATGTATGTTAGCTTTTGCCTTATTTCCATTTGCATAATTAATTAGGGTTAATAATTAAAATGTTTAAACATTTTTAATTAGGGCTCTAATTAATTATGCAAATGGAAATTAAAATTACCAAAAAGCCAACATACGTTTGAAGCTCTTCAAATATACCACCCATATACCAAGTTATAACAAGGTCACCAGAGGTCAAATGTGAAAATTGCCCTGATTAGTCCTAAATTTTGTCAAAGTAAACCTAAACACCATGGAAAATGTTCAAAATATTTAGAGGTCATCTGAAGTCAAAGGTCACCAGAGGTCAAATGTGAAAATTGCCCCATTGGTCCCAAATTTTAACAAAATAAACCTTAACACCAGGGAACATGTGCAAAATATTTAGAGGTCATCTGAGGTCAAAGGTCACCAGAGGTCAAATGTGAAAATTGCCTGATTGATCCCAAATTTTGTCAAAATAAACCTAAACACCAGAGAAAATGTTCAAAATATTTAGAGGTCATTTATGCTATTATAAGGTGATATTCACATTGTGTTACAGAGGTGTACATTCAATAGCCATACAGGATGTGAGGCACTTTTTGGGTTAATAACCAATACACAGGCGAGACTTTGTGGTTCGAGAACCGCCTTGTATATAATACTTGGTCAGAAGAACCACTGACCAAAGATGTATTTCTAAAATACAAGACATCCAAAAAGTATTCAAAAAAACTCTCAGAAATGTCATGGATGGCGCACTTTTGCAAGACATTCTAATATCCCATGCTACATCAGGACTTTTTTAACCTTTTCTAATTAATTTCTTTAATAGCTAGGCATGACGCGTTGTCCATGGGTTAAAGTGACGGTAGAGCTGCACAAAAGGCATTGTTGTAAAGTGTAACATGTTGATACTATCAGAAGAGTACTGCATTCAATTCCGTTATTTGCCCACATCCGATTATGACAATACATATAACAATGCTTTACAATATAGCATTTTCAGACCAGCGAGGTCACCGATACAGTCACCGATTCACGCTCGAGTGCCTGTGAGGACACGCCCAGTCAATATCTAATGCATAAACAAGATACTGTGAGCACTAAAGCGTTCCTTATAATATACAATGGTACATTCTCGGTACTACACACATAAGCAATTTTTATTAAAATAGCGTTTATATTAGTTTTTGCATGATTAAATCACAGCATTTATTCAATTTATCTGTTACAACTTATTAAATTGTTTGCCAACAATTAATTTATTTTTCAAAGTTTTTTTTTCTTCTCAAGTGTTTATTTTACTTTTCCTAGCAATTATATTTCATGTTCACAAAATAAATGTTTTTGTTATACGCACAAGTGTTTGATGATTCGCAGGCGAACGCACAATCGTTAATTGTGTCAAACGCGTATGAACTATTGTTTTTCGATACGCAACCGTACACACAAATGTTTTTAATGCGACGCGGACATACTAGTGTAGGGGTGCGTGTACGTATATATATAAGTGTAGTTCGATGCGAACGCGTACGCTTAAGTGTTTTTGATGCGCATGGGTACGCACAATCATGAATTGCTGCAAATGCGTAAGCACAAGTAGCACAACTTTTTCTAGGGGGGGGCAAAAAATTGACTGTGACAGTGTCTACGGGTAGCACAATTTGACATGGGGATGCACATACATAACACATTGGAAGTAAAAATGTTCCCTACGGGGGGCACATACATTGACTGTCGCAGAGTCTAGGGGTAGCACAAATTGACATGGGGATGCACATGTATAACACATTAGAAGTAAATTGTTAATGCAATCTCAGATTACTAATAGTCTCAAATAGTAGCCGAATAATGAACAACGACCGATTATAACTGTTAACAAATAATGTTAAAAACAAATAAACACAACGTACACTTTTACAACAAGAAGATCTTTTAAAAAATATCATTTAAAATTCACATTTCTCTCGGGTAGCACAATTTTCCCTACGGGGGCACATACATTGACTGTTGCAGTGTCTAGGGGTAGCACACATTGACATGGGGATGCACATAACACATTGGAAGTAAATTGTTAAGGCAATCTCAGATTACTAATAGTCTCAAATAGTAGCCGAATAATGAGCAACGACCGATTATAACTGTTAAAAATAAAATTACACTTATATAACAAGAACAACTTTTAAAAAATATCATTTAAAATTCACATTTCTCTCGGGTAGCACAATTTTCCCTACGGGGGGCACATACATTGACTGTCGCAGTGTCTAGGGGTAGCACAAATTGACATGGGGATGCACATGCATAACACATTAGAAGTAAATTGTTAATGCAATCTCAGATTACTAATAGTCTCAAATAGTAGCCGAATAATGAGCAACGACCGATTATAACTGTTAACAAATAAAGTTAAAAACAAATAAACACAACGTACACTTATACAACAAGAACAACTTTTAAAAAATATCATTTAAAATTCACATTTCTCTCGGGTAGCACAATTTTCCCTACGGGGGGCACATACATTGACTGTCGCAGTGTCTAGGGGTAGCACAAATTGACATAGGGATGCACATAACACATTGGAAGTAAATTGTTAATGCAATCTCAGATTACTAATAGTCTCAAATAGTAGCCGAATAATGAGCAACGACCGATTATAACTGTTAACAAATAAAGTTAAAAACAAATAAACACAACGTACACTTATACAACAAGAACAACTTTTAAAAAATATCATTTAAAATTCACATTTCTCTCGGGTAGCACAATTTTCTCAACGGGGGCACATACATTGACTGTCGCAGTGTCTAGGGGTAGCACAAATTGACATGGGGATACACATGTATAACACATTGGAAGTAAATTGTTAATGCAATCTCAGATTACTAATAGTCTCAAATAGTAGCCGAATAATGAGCAACGACAGATTATAACTGTTAAAAATAAAATTAAACACAAATAAACACAACGTACACTTATACAACAAGAACAACTTTTAAAAAATATCATTTAAAATTCACATTTCTCTCGGGTAGCACAATTTTCCCTACGGGGGGCACATACATTGACTGTCGCAGTGTCTATGGGTAGCACAAATTGACATGGGGATGCACATAACACATTGGAAGTAAATTGTTAATGCAATCTCAGATTACTAATAGCCTCAAATAGTAGCCGAATAATGAGCAACGACCGATTATAACTGTTAAAAATAAAATTAAACACAACGTACACTTATACAACAAGAACAACTTTAAAAAAATATCATTTAAAATTCACATTTCTCTCGGGTAGCACAATTTTCCCTACGGGGGGCACATACATTGACTGTCGCAGTGTCTATGGGTAGCACAAATTGACATTGGGGATGCACATAACACATTGGAAGTAAATTGTTAAAGCAATCTCAGATTACTAATAGTCTCAAATAGTAGCCGAATAATGAGCAACGACCGATTATAACTGTTAACAAATAAAGTTAAAAACAAATAAACACAACGTACACTTTTACAACAAGAACATCTTTTAAAAAATATCATTTAAAATTCACATTTCTCTCGGGTAGCACAATTTTCCCTACGGGGGGCACATACATTGACTGTCGCAGTGTCTAGGGGTAGCACAAATTGACATGGGGATGCACATGTATTATACATTGGAAGTAAATTGTTAATGCAATCTCAGATTACTAATAGTCTCAAATAGTAGCCGAATAATGAGCAACGACCGATTATAACTGTTAACAAATAAAGTTAAAAACAAATAAACACAACGTACACTTTTACAACAAGAACATCTTTTAAAAAATATCATTTAAAATTCACATTTCTCTCGGGTAGCACAATTTTCCCTACGGGGGGCACATACATTGACTGTCGCAGTGTCTAGGGGTAGCACAAATTGACATGGGGATGCACATGTATAATACATTGGAAGTAAATTGTTAATGCAATCTCAGATTACTAATAGTCTCAAATAGTAGCCGAATAATGAGCAACGACCGATTATAACTGTTAACAAATAAAGTTAAAAACAAATAAACACAACATACACTTATACAACAAGAACAACTTTTAAAAAATATCATTTAAAATTCACATTTCTCTCGGGTAGCACAATTTTCCCTACGGGGGGCACATACATTGACTGTCGCAGTGTCTAGGGGTAGCACAAATTGACATGGGGATGCACATAACACATTGGAAGTAAATTGTTAATGCAATTCCAGATTACTAATATTCTCAAATAGTAGCCGAATAATGAGCAACGACCGATTATAACTGTTAAAAATAAAATTAAACACAAATAAACACAACGTACACTTATACAACTAGAACGAGAGAAATGTGAATTTTAAAGGATATTTTTTAAAAGTTGTTCTTGTTGTATAAGTGTACGTTGTGTTTATTTGTGTTTAATTTTATTTTTAACAGTTATAATCGGTCGTTGCTCATTATTCGGCTACTATTTGAGACAATTAGTAATCTGAGATTGCATTAACAATTTACTTCCAATGTGTTATGTGCATCCCCATGTCAATTTGTGCTACCCCTAGACACTGCGACAGTCAATGTATGTGCCCCCCGTAGGGAAAATTGTTCTACCCGATAGAAATATGAATATTAAATGATATTTTTTAAAAGATGTTCTTGTTGTAAAAGTGTACGTTGTGTTTCTTTGTTTTTAACTTTATATTTTAACAGTTATAATCGGTCGTCGTTGCTCATTATTCGGCTACTATTTGAGAATATTAGTAATCTGAGATTGCATTAACAATTTACTTCCAATGTGTTATGTGCATCCCCATGTCGATTTGTGCTACCCCTTGACACTGCGACGAGTCAATGTATGTGCCCCCCCCCCCCGTAGGGAAAATTGTGCTACCCGAGATAAATGTGAATTTTAAATGATATTTTTTAAAAGTTGTTCTTGTTGTATTAGTGTACGTTGTGTTTATTTGTGTTTAATTTTATTTTTAACAGTTATAATCGGTCGTTGCTCATTATTCGGCAACTAATTGAGACTATTAGTAATCTGAGATTGTGTTAACAATTTACTTCTTATGTGTTATGTGCATCCCCATGTCAATTT
Organism: Ophiura sarsii; assembly: GCA_035610835.1. NCBI lineage: Eukaryota > Metazoa > Echinodermata > Ophiuroidea > Amphilepidida > Ophiuridae > Ophiura > Ophiura sarsii. The sequence continues at coordinate 76,104,875 of CM069446.1, forward strand.
GTGCTACCCCTAGACACTGCGACAGTCAATGTATGTGCCCCCCGTAGGGAAAATTGTGCTACCCGAGAGAAATGTGAATTTTAAATGATATTTTTTAAAAAGTTGTTCTAGTTGTATAAGTGTACGTTGTGTTTATTTGTGTTTAATTTCATTTTTAACAGTTATAATCGGTCGTTGCTCATTATTCGGCTACTATTTGAGACTATTAGTAATATGAGATCGCGTTAACAATTTACTTCTAATGTGTTATGTGCATCCCCATGTCAATTTGTGCTACCCCTAGACACTGCGACAGTCAATGTATGTGCCCCCGTAGGGAGAATTGTGCTACCCGAGAGAAATGTGAAATTTAAATGATATTTTTTAAAAGATGTTCTTGTTGTAAAAGTGTACGTTGTGTTTATTTGTTTTTAACTGAATTTGTTAACAGTTATAATCGGTCGTTGCTCATTATTCTGCTACTATTTGAGACTATTAGTAATCTGAGATTGCATTAACAATTTACTTCTAATGTGTTATACATGTGCATCCCCATGTCAATTTGTGCTACCCCTAGACACTGCGACAGTCAATGTATGTGCCCCCCGTAGGGAAAATGGTGCTACCCGAGAGAATTGTGAATTTTAAATGATATTTTTTAAAAGTTGTTCTTGTTGTACAAGTGTACGTTGTGTTTATTTGTGTTTAATTTTATTTTTAACAGTTATAATCGGTCGTTGCTCATTATTCGGCTACTATTTGAGACTATTAGTAATCTGAGATTGCATTAACAATTTACTTCCAATGTGTTATGTGCATCCCCATGTCAATTTGTGCTACCCCTAGACACTGCGACAGTCAATGTATGTGCCCCCCGTAGGGAGAATTGTGCTACCCGAGAGAAATGTGAATTTTAAATGATATTTTTTAAAAGTTGTTCTTGTTGTATAAGTGTACGTTGTGTTTATTTGTGTTTAATTTTATTTTTAACAGTTATAATCGGTCGTTGCTCATTTTTCGGCTACTATTTGAGACTATTAGTAATCTGAGATTGCATTAACAATTTACTTCCAATGTGTTATGTGCATCCCCATGTCAATTTGTGCTACCCCTAGACACTGCGACAGTCAGTGTATGTGCCCCCCCCCCCCCTCCCCCGTAGGGAAAATTGTGCTACCCGAGAGAAATGTGAATTTTAAATGATATTTTTTTTAAAAGTTGTTCTTGTTGTATAAGCGTACGTTGTGTTTATTTGTGTTTAATTTTATTTTTAACAGTTATAATCGGCCGTTGCTCATTATTCGTCTACTATTTGAGACTATTAGTAATCTGAGATTGCATTAACAATTTACTTCCAATGTGTTATGTGCTTCCCCATGTCAATTTGTGCTACCCCTAGACACTGCGACAGTCAATGTATGTGCCCCCCCCCCCCCCCCCCCCCCCCCCCCCCGTAGGGAAAATTGTGCTACCCGAGAGAAATGTGATTTTTAAATGATTTTTTTTAAAAGTTGTTCTTGTTGTATAAGTGTACGTTGTGTTTATTTGTGTTTAATTTTATTTTTAACAGTTATAATCGGTCGTTGCTCATTATTCGGCTACTATTTGAGAATATTAGTAATCTGAGATTGCGTTAACAATTTACTTCCAATGTGTTATGTGCATCCCCATGTCAATTTGTGCTACCCCTAGACACTGCGACAGTCAATGTATGTGCCCCCCGTATGGAAAGTTGTGCTACCCGATAGAAATATGAATATTAAATGATATTTTTTAAAAGCTGTTCTTGTTGTAAAAGTGTACGTTGTGTTTATTTGTTTTTAACTTTATATTTTAACAGTTATAATCGATCGTCGTTTCTCATTATTCGGCTACTATTAGTAATCTGAGATTGCAATAACAATTTACTACCAATGTGTTATGTGCATCCCCATGTCAATTTTGTGCTACCCCTAGACACTGCGACAGTCAATGTATGTGCCCCCCGTATGGAAAGTTGTGCTACCCGATAGCAATATGATTTTTAAATGATATTTTTTAAAAGATGTTCTTGTTGTAAAGTGTACGTTGTGTTTATTTGTTTTTAACTTTATTTGTTAACAGTTATAATCGGTCGTTGCTCATTATTCAGCTACTATTTGAGACTATTAGTAATCTGAGATTCCATTAACAATTTACTTCTAATGTGTTATACATGTGTATCCCCATTTGTGCTACCCCTAGACACTGCGACACTCAATGTATGTGCCCCCCGTAGGGAAAATTGTGCTACCCGAGAGAAATGTGAATTTTAAATGATATTTTTTAAAAGATGTTCTTGTTGTATAAGCATGATAAGTGTACATGTACGTTGTGTTATATTTGTGTTTTATTTTATTTTTAACAGTTATAATCGGTCGTTGCTCATTATTCGGCTACTATTTGAGACTATTAGTAATCTGAGATTGCATTAACAATTTACTTCCAATGTGTTATACATGTGCATCCCCATGTCAATTTGTGCTACCCCTAGACACTGCGACAGTCAATGTATGTGCCCCCCGTAGGGAAAATTGTGCTCCCCGAGAGAAATGTGAATTTTAAATGATATTTTTAAAAAGTTGTTCTTGTTGTATAAGTGTACGTTGTGTTTATTTGTGTTTATTTTTATTTTTAACAGTTATAATCGTTCGTTGCTCATTATTCGGCTACTATTTGAGACTATTAGTAATCTGAGATTGCATTAACAATTTACTTCCAATGTGTTATGTGCATCCCCATGTCAATTTGTGCTACCCCTAGACACTGCGACAGTCAATGTATGTGCCCCCCGTAGGGAGAATTGTGCTACCCGAGAGAAATGTGAAATTTAAATGATATTTTTTAAAAGATGTTCTTGTTGTAAAAGTGTACGTTGTGTTTATTTGTTTTTAACTGAATTTGTTAACAGTTATAATCGGTCGTTGCTCATTATTCTGCTACTATTTGAGACTATTAGTAATCTGAGATTGCATTAACAATTTACTTCTAATGTGTTATACATGTGCATCCCCATGTCAATTTGTGCTACCCCTAGACACTGCGACAGTCAATGTATGTGCCCCCCGTAGGGAAAATTGTGCTACCCGAGAGAATTGTGAATTTTAAATGATATTTTTTAAAAGTTGTTCTTGTTGTACAAGTGTACGTTGTGTTTATTTGTGTTTAATTTTATTTTTAACAGTTATAATCGGTCGTTGCTCAATATTCGGCTACTATTTGAGACTATTAGTAATCTGAGATTGCATTAACAATTTACTTCCAATGTGTTATGTGCATCCCCATGTCAATTTGTGCTACCCCTAGACACTGCGACAGTCAATGTATGTGCCCCCCGTAGGGAGAATTGTGCTACCCGAGAGAAATGTGAATTTTAAATGATATTTTTTAAAGTTGTTCTTGTTGTATAAGTGTACGTTGTGTTTATTTGTGTTTAATTTTATTTTTAACAGTTATAATCGGTCGTTGCTCATTTTTCGGCTACTATTTGAGACTATTAGTAATCTGAGATTGCATTAACAATTTACTTCCAATGTTTTATGTGCATCCCCATGTCAATTTGTGCTACCCCTAGACACTGCGACAGTCAGTGTATGTGCCCCCCCCCCCCTCCCCCGTAGGGAAAATTGTGCTACCCGAGAGAAATGTGAATTTTAAATGATTTTTTTTTTTAAAGTTGTTCTTGTTGTATAAGCGTACGTTGTGTTTATTTGTGTTTAATTTTATTTTTAACAGTTATAATCGGCCGTTGCTCATTATTCGTCTACTATTTGAGACTATTAGTAATCTGAGATTGCATTAACAATTTACTTCCAATGTGTTATGTGCATCCCCATGTCAATTTGTGCTACCCCTAGACACTGCGACAGTCAATGTATGTGCCCCCCCCCCCCCCCCCCCCCCCCGTAGGGAAAATTGTGCTACCCGAGAGAAATGTGATTTTTAAATGATTTTTTTTTTAAAGTTGTTCTTGTTGTATAAGTGTACGTTGTGTTTATTTGTGTTTAATTTTATTTTTAACAGTTATAATCGGTCGTTGCTCATTATTCGGCTACTATTTGAGAATATTAGTAATCTGAGATTGCGTTAACAATTTACTTCCAATGTGTTATGTGCATCCCCATGTTAATTTGTGCTACCCCTAGACACTGCGACAGTCAATGTATGTGCCCCCCGTATGGAAAGTTGTGCTACCCGATAGAAATATGAATATTAAATGATATTTTTTAAAAGATGTTCTTGTTGTAAAAGTGTACGTTGTGTTTATTTGTTTTTAACTTTATATTTTAACAGTTATAATCGATCGTCGTTTCTCATTATTCGGCTACTATTAGTAATCTGAGATTGCAATAACAATTTACTACCAATGTGTTATGTGCATCCCCATGTCAATTTTGTGCTACCCCTAGACACTGCGACAGTCAATGTATGTGCCCCCCGTATGGAAAGTTGTGCTACCCGATAGCAATATGATTTTTAAATGATATTTTTTAAAAGATGTTCTTGTTGTAAAGTGTACGTTGTGTTTATTTGTTTTTAACTTTATTTGTTAACAGTTATAATCGGTCGTTGCTCATTATTCAGCTACTATTTGAGACTATTAGTAATCTGAGATTCCATTAACAATTTACTTCTAATGTGTTATACATGTGTATCCCCATTTGTGCTACCCCTAGACACTGCGACACTCAATGTATGTGCCCCCCGTAGGGAAAATTGTGCTACCCGAGAGAAATGTGAATTTTAAATGATATTTTTTAAAAGATGTTCTTGTTGTATAAGCATGATAAGTGTACATGTACGTTGTGTTATATTTGTGTTTTATTTTATTTTTAACAGTTATAATCGGTCGTTGCTCATTATTCGGCTACTATTTGAGACTATTAGTAATCTGAGATTGCATTAACAATTTACTTCCAATGTGTTATACATGTGCATCCCCATGTCAATTTGTGCTACCCCTAGACACTGCGACAGTCAATGTATGTGCCCCCCGTAGGGAAAATTGTGCTCCCCGAGAGAAATGTGAATTTTAAATGATATTTTTAAAAAGTTGTTCTTGTTGTATAAGTGTACGTTGTGTTTATTTGTGTTTATTTTTATTTTTAACAGTTATAATCGTTCGTTGCTCATTATTCGGCTACTATTTGAGACTATTAGTAATATGAGATTGCATTAACAATTTACTTCCAATGTGTTATGTGCATCCCCATGTCAATTTGTGCTACCCCTAGACACTGCGACAGTCAATGTATGTGCCCCCCGTAGGGAAAATTGTGCTACCCGAGAGAAATGTGAATTCGAAATGATATTTTTTAAAAGTTGTTCTTGTTTTATAAGTGTACGTTGTGTTTATTTGTGTTTAATTTTATTTTTAACAGTTATAATCGGTCGTTGCTCATTATTCGGCTACTATTTGAGACTATTAGTAATCTGAGATTGCATTAACAATTTACTTCCAATGTGTCATGTGCATCCCCATGTCAATTTGTGCTACCCGTAGACTTTGTCACAGTCAATGTATGAGCCCCCCCCCCCCCCCCCCCCCCCCCCACACCCAGGAAAAGTTGAGCTACCCGATAGAAATATGAATTTTAAATGATATTGTTTTAAAGTGGTTCTTGTTGTAAAATTTTACGTTGTGTTTATTTTTAACAGTATAATCGGTCGTTGCTCATTATTCTGGTACTATTTGAGACTATTAATAATCTATAATAATAATAATAGAAAAATGAATTTTAAATGATATTTTTTAAAAGTTGTTCTTGTTTTAAAATTGTACGGACGAGAAACACATTTGTTACTTGGCCTTAGTAATCTGAGATTGAATTAATAAATCACTTTTCATAATGTATGTGTTATATTTATTATACATGTGCACCCCTTATCAAATTTGCCTTCCCTTGACACTATGTGAGAGTGAGACAATGTATGTGCCCCCCCCCCCCCCCCCCGGAAAGTTGGACTACCCGCTGCGCTGAAAATGGTTAATAGTGGATTTGTAAAATTAAATACTCGCGAAACTGACAATTTTGCATTGAATTACTCAGTAAATTTTCCAGTTCGCGAAATGTAATACCCCCAAAAATAGCAGTCATTTTCAATTCGCGAAATAAAGTATCCGCGAAATTTAAAGTGTGTTAAAGTGTAACAATGATAAAAATGTCGGGAAAAATATATTGACATAACAATAGTTTATTCAAATACAGTACAAAGAAATACGAAATGTTAAAAATGTGTGTTATTGATAATAAATATAAAAAAACATGTATAGACGCCCTCCACACATGTTAACATAATTATGAAACTGGCAATTCAAAATAATTTTCCATTGACACGCACCAATGAATCTTTGCACGCACGCATCACTACTGCATGCACACTAGCTCAATGCACAGAGCTCAATGCAAAGGATATGCTACATGTATGCATGTATATAGCATGTGTCCTTGGGTTTCTTTGTGTATCTTCAGAAACACCCAAATGCCCATCGGGTTTGTTTTGGCAAAGTATTGTGGTATACAACAAAGCCTATTGAAGGATTACCTCGCAAATCAAATAAGAAATACCTGGCTTTCCCGGGTAATTCTAACGTCACGATAACCCATAGACCTACGAGGCATGCAACAATTTTGATATGTCTATTTTCTAATTTAGTGGAATCCGATAGTTAGTTTTAGACAATTGACATCAGAGCAAGCGACCATTGATGTTTAGCTGTGGTTCGATTCCTATTGTTCAGCTGGTCGCTGTGGGCGCTGCATTTGATGTCCGTTATATTCTTGCGGTAGCACTTGTGTATGGGACGTTCCTCTGTATCTTTCACTCTCCGTCATGGGGAACCCATATTTATTACCAAAAGATGGCAAATACATACCTAAATACACATTCATCTCATCCCACGTTCGTAGATGAACCTTTAAATGAGTAATTTCATCACAAAGTTTGACTATTAAAAAGCTCTGTATAATTGAATCGGGAAGTTCCTAGTTCTACCAAAAGAGGGCGCTATTTTCTTAAATGCCTATTATAGTTTAGCATACCAGTTCAATAACTTTTAATTGATAAACAATACATTTTGAGTGCAGAGATTCTCATAAAGTAAGCTGTTCTATATTGTTTTATAACACTCTTGATAAAATATTATGAATTTAATCCTAAAATACAGTTTTAAATGTGTTTAGGTGCACGAAGTGTAAAAGATCCAACTAAATGTTATGTGTGTAGCTTATATGGTACATCATATGGCTAATAATGAACAATTTAGCATTGAAGGCATATTATTTGAGCTTTTCCAAGTAGCGCCCTCTATCATCGATTTTTATTATGAAAGCAGATTTTCTGGCAGATTTGCATTTTGATCATAAATCATAAAGATCTTCTACGTTACAGATCGATACGATTCCTAATTACTTTTAATCTATTTTTCAATTTTTACTCTAAATTCACTCTAAAACCATGACTTTGAAGTTATTGGGAATCGTATCGCTCTGTAACTTGGAATATATTTATGATTTATGATCAGAAAAGTAAATCTGCAAGAAAATTTGCTTCAAATTTTGTTTCGAGGATTGAGGGCGTCCACTGGAAAATGTCACATAATATACCTTTAATACCACATCATGTTTTTGACGTTTTTATCAGGTACTTGGAATAGTTAACACTTTTTGCCATTTTCACACAAAAACAATTTGATTTAATTGATAACATGTGCCTTAACAAGTGTTTTATTAATAAATCCAAGTTTTACACCCACTTGCATCAAGCATCTTTGACAATAATGAAACTAACTATAATAATTGATAATGAATAATGAAATAGTCACCTCGTCCCTAACAAGTAAAAATGTGACGGGAAACTAAGAATATAATGTATATGTACAATTATTACTATTACGAGTATAAACTTGTTGGTTTATTATCTATTCACTCAAAAACAATGTGTAGCCCTAATTACATGTACAGTTTGCATTTACTTATTTTACTACTGTAATAAGTTCATCTTTCAATCTGTCTAAATTGCATTGACTTCACAAGAGTGACGGGTCAACCATTTTAATCGCGATCACAAGCATAGTTATGCAGTACATGTACAGGGCCTGCAATGTAGGCCTACACAGTCGTCTGAATGATGACTTGTTTAAAAAAGAGCAAAATAGACATGTAAGAAAAGTAGAAATGAAAGTCAAATTCAACTCTATACCATAGTAAACATGTTGTTGCCATTGACATTGTAGGCCTAGGCAAATTAATTTCTGAGTGTCTTTTGTTTGATTGAGTCCCTCATCCATATTATTTCTTTATTATGTTTAAGTATCTATTCAGGCCTGTATAAACTATTATTTTTAGCATAGGCCTACCTTGATTCCTGTCTTACTTGAAGTTGATAATTCGGCTAGTTCCCATTGCATAATGGTAAATTTGAATGGTATGTTCTACAATCATAATCATGTAATGTGCTTGGTTCTTTAAAATATTAATATTTACCATAAAATAAAGTATTTTTAGGCCTAATAATTATATCAAAAATATTACAAAACAATATGGAACTAGTGATTATATTTATTAATACATTGTATTTTCATGCAAATGTATTGTTTGTCCATGTAGAATCACTTATTTAGTATGCTAGAACTGCTATGGGTAATTAATAACATAGCGCCCTCTTTTGGCAGACTTTGGAAAGTCCTCATTCAATTAGACAGAGTTTTTCAAACTTTAGGATATAATTACTCATTTAAAGGGTCACCTACGAACGTGGGATAAGTTTATTTTTTCTTTATGAATGTATTCGCCATCTTTTGGTAATCAATTTGGGCTCCCCCACGACGGGGAGAACAACAAGTAAAAACTAAGCACTTGTAAGTTGTAAGACGCACGTGCCATATTCTATAAAATAAGGAAATGCTATATTTACTCCATGTTTTTTGTGTGTATGTGAATAGATAGATAATAGATATTGATGTAGTTATAGGCCTACATACATGTATGCAGTATGGGTTAGGTGACGGAAGAGCTGTGTCAAAACTAATACTAAATTCATGTAAAACGCTCTCCACACTGAAAATTACCATTATGAAATTACATACAGGGAAGTTTGCACGAGTTCCACCTGTTGTGTGTGTGTGGCCCCGCTATTATAAGCACCAACATATTATCATGACGGGAATTCCCCGTCAGTCCGAATACCCGTCAGTCCGAAACCCCGCTAGTCCGAATTTTTAATTTTTTAAAAATAACCCCGCTAGTCCGACACCCCGTCAGTCCGAATTTTTAAATGTTTAAAAATAACCCCGCTAGTCCGACACCCCGTCAGTCCGATTTTTTTTTTTTTTTAAATAACCCCGCTAGTCCGACACCCCGTCAGTCCGAAAAATAAAAATAAATAAATAAACCCCGCTAGTCCGAAACCCCGTCAGTCCGAAAAAATAAATTAAAAGCCCCGTCAGTCCGAAACCCCGCTAGTCCGAATAACATGATATGCACCGGGGGTGCACAACTATCGAAATTATTGGGTATTAACAAAAAGTAAGGTAAATCTATTATAATAAAGACCATAGGTACCCGATTGATTCAAAATTAAATGAAGACAAAGCTTAATAAAATATATTAAGGTCTTGTTCATTAGAGTGTACGGGGGGTGCCACTCTTTTTGTCATAATATACTTTTTATGAAATATAGATATTTCGAATGTCTAATGAGATATGACGACCGGGGATCGTTATAAAATGAAAGACCTGATGATAAACCATAGGCTACATATATAACCCGGGGGTGCTACTCTATTTTTTATTTCATTTTTTATAGATATTTCGAAAGTCTAATGTAATATGACGACCTGGGATTGTTAAAAAATGAAATACCTGATGATAAACCATACATATATACCCCGGGGGTGCTACTCTACTTTTTACAATTGAAAAAACATATTAAGAAAGTATACATATTGAAATTTCTTCAAAAGACAATGTCCAATCAGGGAGGTGGTCCAATGATATCGAAGAACCACTTACACGATACGCGTTTCAAATATCTTAACAGAATGTAGTCAAATGGTCCGGATGAGAGGTGCCACTCCCCATAATTACTTATGTTATAGTATTATTTTTGAATTAAAATCTGTTGTTAAGCGGGGTCGTCCCATTCAATTGATCACATAACCTCATAATGCATATTTTAACCAGGAAGGTGTCAATTTGACACCTCCCTGTTTTAACCATGAATTTTCGAAAGCATGCACGTGTCCGGCATCGTCTGATAAAATTAGTCAAAATAACAACCGCCCTCTATTTTTTATCGATGCGTCGCATTAAATGATGAGATCTCAAATGACTATTGCGATTTAAAAATTGATTTTGGTGTCAAATTAAACCCAAGGCAATAATTAAAAACCTGATTAAAATTATAGAGAGATTATAACCATTAAATGTTAGTTATGGCTGAAACCCGACACGTTCAAAAACCTAAATTCAAAGCGGTTTCGAAAATATGGCCCGTTGAATTTTAACACCATGTGTACCAACTAGCATATGTGTCAACTAGAGTTGCATTATTAAATAATGTTATATTGAATTTGGTAGAAGATATCTAGCTGTAAATTGCTACCTAGAGTGATTGCTACCCAAATACACAATATGACGTAATACACATATATCTCATCAATTTGAGGTCCCGTCCGTGGGCCTCTGAATTCAATACGCCTTCATATTTCGCATAGTATATACAATATATATTTTATTTTTAGACCCCTTTGTACCTCTACTGACTGTACCATTGTTAGATCAGTTTCTGAATGTAGAATATTTAGAGTGGAGCCCAACACATATTACATAGTATCGTATACAGTACTGCAAAAATTCCCTTTAAAAAGGCAAATGGCGTGTATCAGAACATCATGACAGTAGATGTACAAAGTTCAGGTTTTGCCCAGATGTAGATCACCTTGATTTCAGCTTCTTATGTGCTTTGAACCATTTATTGACAAGAATATATTGAAATTTACACAAAGAAAATCATTGAATGTACTAAACTCGAGCTATATATATTAATAAGCTTTAGAATAAGATCGTAAAATATCTAAGTGAGTATGGATACATTTTCAACAATTGGGCATATACCCACTCTAGTGTCATTACTAGTTGAGATTTTGCATGACTTCAATCTTACGCCGTGAATGTAGGACTGAAATCAATGTTTAACTCAAAAATACATAATACTTGATGATTTTCTCGCCTTTTTCTTCATTATTTCTTTACGGTGTGCAACTTACAAATAAATAATGTTACTTAAATATAAGTTAAAGTTATTTAAAGACAATAAAACAAATCAATGTGACGTGTTCAGAAAATGACAATAGAAAGACGAGGCAAGACGAGACAAGACTAGACAAAACAGGCAAGCGGTATGACCTTATGCAAACAACATGAAAGTAAACTGCATCTAAATGGTGGACAAACGGACTGTGAATCTTACTAGATATTATCATGATATTATTTACAAAATACAGAATCTATGGTGTTCAACGCAATGTTTGATTGTAATACAATTTGGCACAGATGTTAAGAAGAGCAATGCCAACAAAAGCATGAAGAGGATTTTTTTAATTTCGTTCTCGTTTTTAAAATACGGTGTAAAATACCCTGATTAGCTGCTGCCTGGTTACCATGGCATCCAATCAAAAAATCCGGAGACATGATTTTGTACATCTATCCCCCCATCCCCCCATATGACCCATTTAGTTTTTGAGTTATGACCGTTCCCGTGTTTAGCCAATCAGAGGCCTTGCTCGGTTACCATGGCAACGAGAGCGAAACCGAAAACTAGACATCAAGGGCTACAATATGGTATATGACACTTATAGACTGTAATTTGGGGAAATTGTGTAAAATGTTTTCTAACATAGGCCAATTCTGCCTCAATCCCCCCCCCCCCCCCCCCCCCCCCCCCTTAACAAGATGGTTTCAGGGAATTTTTGTGGACCATTTCAGTTCATAACTTTTTTTTTCCGAGTTGCGCGCACTTTTTTCATATGGGTTTCAACATTATAATGGATCTCGAAACACCCTTAATTCCCTTTGCTTCATAATGCCAAATCTTCGCTTTAAAAGTGCCGAAAAAGTATGAGCTTCCACCCTAGGGGCCCTAAGTCGAGCCCTTAAACCCAATCTGCAGCTCGCTCCACTTACTTCGCTCTAGCTGTCTCCGCTCACAAGGATACAACACCCAGTGGCGTATCCAGGAACTGTTTTGATGGGGGTAGGGGGGGGGGGGCAGTGGCGTACCGACCGGGGGGCAGGGGGGGGGGGGGGGGTGGCAAGTTGACCCACGCTAAATTCGCATAAGAAAAAAAATAGGACCTAGGCCGAAAACACTGAGGATTGGTCATTATTTGTTGACTGTTGTGCTTTTTGGCCTGCGAAATTTTGTGACCGTGCGAAATTTTGTGACCGTGCAAATTTGTTGGACCCTACCCCCCCCCCCCCCCCCCCCCCAACTTACGTGAAATTCACAAGGTGACTGACTGTGAATTGTTTTGGGGGGGGCAACCTTTTTACGAAAATTTACGCCACTGTCGGGACGACATATACTTCTGCCCCCTGGCTCACATGCCGCGGTACGCGCCTGGGGGGGGGGGGGCAACTTTTGTATCCTGAGCGGGGAGGGAGCGACCATCGTGTGGGTTCCAGGGGTCTGCCTTAGGGCCCTTGGTGTCGGTCACTGGGGGGGGGGGGCTCATGGGTTTTCAGCATTGGAAAGGCAAAGATTCAACATTCTGAAGCAAGAAGAATTATGGTGTTTCAAGATCCATTATAATGTTGAAACCTGTATAAAAAAATATGCGCGAAGCGCGGAACAAAATATCAGTTCATGATCAATATTAAGCGTAAATGTTTAACATTTGTAACTAATATGCGAGAAGTGCGCAAATATTGCGATTTTTAACAATAAAAAGGTACAGTATAACGTTTCAAACGTCCTCTACATAATTTTTAGAATATTTGGTGTGGTTCGAGAGCCATTACAATGTGGAAACCTGGTGGAAACCTGCAGAACTAAAATTAAAATGGTCATGGAAAACTTTCCTGAAGCCGTCTTGTTAAGCTTGAATAATGAAACATTGAAACTAATACGCGCAAAGCACGCAAAATTTGACATTACATTTCTAACACTTCCAGTACGACGTTTTTAACGTCCTCCACACAGTGGCGTAACCAGCGGTGGGGGGGGGGGGGGGGGGGGGGGGGGGCAGGGGGGAGGGCGGGAGCCCCCCCCCCCCACTTGGAACCCTTGCCCCCCCCCCCAAATGAAATCAAGTACGGCTGTAAATAAAATTTACAAACAAAATACACACCAAATCCCCCCAATAATGACATCGTGTCAGTTGAGATTGGCACTGTCGGTTCATTTGACGAAAGGAATCATGGAATTATGATGGTCAAAAGTACACATATGTAAATTTTTCGCGCGCTATGCGCGCATATGTCTTCCCAAAATGAAATATTCTTTGGTACAAGCTTGTTTAGAGCCAAAATGTAGCTCAATCGTCCAAAAAATCTTAGGGGCCCCCCCATTTCAAGTCACTGCCCCTTCTTTCCCCCCAAATGAAAAAGTCTAGTTACGCCACTGCCTCCACATAGTACGGGTTTGGTTCGAGACCCATTATAATGTTGAAATCTAGGAGGAAAAGCGCGAATCGAGCAAAAAAGTTAGTATTTTAACAAAAATAGTCCAGAAAAAAACGTTCCTGACGACATCTTGTTAAACTTGAATACGTGGAAATCGAGCAGTGTCACGTATTTTGACGTCACTCACTTAAAGTTATGGGGCGTGACCCCGTAACCCCATATAACACCCCAACTCCATTTGTGCCGCCTATATAATGTCCCTTCCCTTTCTCCTCCCCTCCTTCTTTTCCTCTTCCTCCTTTTTCTCCTTCTTCTCCTCTTCCTCCTTTTTTTACTCCTTTGTGAATGGGGGAGCGGGGTGGGGGGCTTGGCCTGATGGGCCCCTGGATACGCCATTAACAACACCCCCCCTCTCCCCAAACACGCCTTGATACGCCGCCGTGGGTAATCTCTTTATATATTTTGCATAGCCAATTATGTAGAGGGTGACCTCTTTGGATTATTGTTGTTCTTATCACTTTAAATTTCGTTTACATCGACGTCCGACGGGTCATTTTCTATTTAGTTTTGTGATGTTTTTTATAAATACCAAATAATTATATGAAAACCTACACCCCGCCCTCCCCCGACCTCTTGAACGAGATTTACCCATTTTATCGCTCGTTTATCAACCGACGGGTTTGTCTCTTAATTTTGAGATAATTGTTGCTATCAAATTATTACGGAGAAGGGCACCCCCGGGATATCAGGAACAAGGTTATTTTTTTCAAATCTCTTTAATTTCATAACATTTTATTGTTAGTAGTTTTAATATCTATTTTGAATATTTTCACTGACCCATTTACGGGTATGGGCACCCCCGGGATCAATGTGAAAAGATGAGACCTCCGAGCTAGCTCCCCCGAACTCTTGGAACGAGTTTAACCTTGTTTTTATCTCTCGTTTTATAACCGACATGTTCTTGTTATTTCATATATATTTTTAACCAATTGATGGATAGGGGCACCCCCGAGACCTATATCAACAAGATATGAATTGTTTTATCTCCTTTTTTATAACCAAATAGTCATAACATTTTCTGAGCATTAAGCCTTAAATATTCAAAACTTTAGTAATACTATTTTTTTACCCGTGAGGAGTAGCACCCCCGTAGTTAATATACTTACACTCTTCAATTTTCCCATTGTTTTGACACCACCCGGGGGGTCATACCTGTTTTAGTTTTTGAGATATTTATTCTTGAAAATACCCAAATATTTAGAAGTGGCACCCCCTGATAACAGAAAACTGCATAGCCAAAAAAACACATCTAAATATTCTATTTTGGAAATTACTTTACATTAACCAAAACACCCCGCTCGTCCGACACCCCGTCAGTCCGAAAATTAAAAATAAATAAATTAACACCGCTAGTCCGACACCCCCGTCAGTCCGAAAATAAAAAATAAATAAATAAACCCCGCTAGTCCGACACCCCGTCAGTCCGAAAAAAATAAAAAATAAAATAAACCCCGTCAGTCCGAAACCCCGTCAGTCCGATTTTTTTTTTAAAAATTCGGACTAGCGGGGTTTCGGACTGACGGGTATTCGGACTGACGGGGAGTAACCATCATGACATGTCTATCACAAGTTTTAATAACGAATAACGACCCTTCGGAATAACGACCTTTACGGTTATTTCGGCATAATGACCCTTCGGAATAATGACATGATCATGACGATTGATGCGACGAGTTATTTTTGGAAAAATAATTTAAAACAGTTTCATTCGTTTCTGATACTTCGAAATTGTTATACCAAACACTTGCTACAAAACACCAGCCATACCTAACTGTCCTCTGTTATTGTTCATTTGATGGCCCCTTTAATAATATTAAAGCATTTCACATCATCCAACGATTACCCACGAGGTGGCCTCGTACAGAGTGTTATGACCTGCTGTTATTGTCATAGCCTGTCTCGTCTTGCACGTGCCGAGGATGTGGCGAGGGATGTGGTCTCCAAGGCATTTTTGGTATCCTGAAGATAACTCCTTTTTTTTCGGCCTAGATTTAATGACACGCTATCTATCCTTGAAAAGAACATCGCAAAGGTATTTGCTGTGTCATTGGGACTGTACAGGGTGAATAAAAGACATTGTGCACGATTTGAAACGGCCGTTTGACCTTGATGCGTGCATTGAACCGTATAATATGTGTTATCTGTAAATTGCGTTATTAATCTAGTTTATCCTCCCAAAAATATGAACAAAATCGGCTAATAAATAAGCAAACTGTGATAAGTTGTGTAAGCTGACTGCGTTTTCCACCATTCCTATGGGATTAACACAGTAAATTGGTTTTGCTGAAATGGTCATTATAATTATATCAATTGTCAAAATGTTTATGCAATATTAATTCTTTAACTCTGGGATAAGCAGTTAATCTTCTGATACCAACGTGTCAAATGAAAAGACAAATCTGAATACCTGCATCAGTGACAGAGATCAGTCAACTTTCAAGAAGTGGAGGCACGTGTTAGAGCCGAAGTGACATCCCGGCGCCGCAACGGTGCTCCATATCATCATGCTGCAGTATTATTCATGTCTTAACTGTGTAAATCCCATACGAATGGCGAAAAACGCGCGGACAGTTTATAAAACGTGTCGCAGTTTGCTTTTTTTCAGTCGATTACTTTCATTTTTTGGGAGGATAAATTAGATTAACAACGCTTTATACATACAACACATATTCTAAGGTTCAATGCACGCATCAAGGTCAAATGTGGGTTTTTTCAAATCGTGCACAATGTTTTTTAATTCACCCTGTAGTGAGGTATTCAGAATACGTGATTGAATAGTGGGATTTCAAACCCCAAAGGTTATCCTTGTAGCCTCTAGCTACGGACTACAAAGGAGGAATCGCCCGGGCCTATTCTGCATTTAATTGAATCAGTGCATAAACGTTTTATTGCATTGCAGAAGAAGTATGCCAATTAAAACCTAATAGTGACATCTTTGAACATAACACTGTATTATGATAATCAAACTTCATAGTTTATGTTTAGGTTGTACATGAATCTGTCCACACATGCAGTTAAAGGGACATTAAGTGGTGTTGAAAAGTTGAAATGTTTAAAAATTTACTTCAGAATTCAAGACGAACATTAAAAATCTGCCATTATTGTTGTTTCTACTAACAAAAAACACAGCAAAACTAGATTAAAA
>CM069446.1:76121801-76209449 GCA_035610835.1 Ophiura sarsii
GTCACTTCTGTACGGTTTTCAGCCATTTATAGCTTATAACACTCACATTATAATCATCTTTTATCAGTGCGACGTTCACGGCGTTTAGACGTAAAATGAGGGAGCCTTTTATGGATACATACATACATACATACACCATACGGCAAATTATAGTTAGACTAGCGGGACGCCCGTTCTTCGAACGGGCTCCCGCTAGTAAGTAGCGCCTACCAGATAGAACACCTACAAAATGAAATAACACATAAAGTTCCTATACGATTATTTATCGCGAAATTGGTAATAATTCATTTATGAGTTAAAATATAATGTATAGGCCTATTTCCTTAACTGAAATTGAATGCTTCCCGTCACTACCCGAAGCTATATCCTATGGTTTATACTTTTAAGGAACCATACTATTTCATTCCACCTCGTGAACCTCTACACAATTTAGTGTCACATTTCTTCATGAACCCCCTGCCACCACAACCACATTACTTCATTACCCCCCCCCCCCCCCCCACCCGCCTCGTGCTTCTCTACCCTCCACCTCGTGACCTTCCCTGTTAGTGTTACGCAATTTAGTATCGCATTTATTCATTTACCCCCTGCCGCCCAAACCACATTTCTTCATTAGACCCCCCCCCCCCTCGCTCCCGCCGCCGCCACCCCCAGCCGTCCCGCCCCTCCCCTGTTCCGCCGCCGTTCCCGCCCACCCTGCCGTTCCCGCCCACCCTGCCGTTCCCGCCCACCCTGCCGTCCCCGCCCGTCCGTCTCCGCCCCGCCCCGTGGCTTATCTCAAGGCCTAAACCGTGACCAACTCCCGTGGCGCAACGTATTTCTCCAATATTTGCCCGCCCGCGTGTGTAGGGGTGCGTTGGTGTAGTGCGTGTGCGCGTTTATTTTGCATGGCGCACTGCAACGCGTAGTGTTACGCGAGCCGACTGCATGGTTACAGTGTACGCATAGAGAAAAAACAAACATGGCCCGTAGAAATAGTCTCAAAAGCCGGGCTGAAAAGGCCTTTGATTTCCCGCTTTTGCTCATATCTCGGTCAATTCTGTACGGTTTTCAGCCATTTATAGCTTATAACACTCACATTATAATCATCTTTTATCTGTGCAAGGTTGGCGGCGTTTAGACGTAAAATGAGGGAGCCTTTATGGATACACACATACATACACCATAAGACAAATTATAGTAAGATGTAAAAACTCACAACCAGAAGAAAAGATTCAGATTTAGAGTAGTTTTGCGAGTAAATTACCGTTTGTGAATCAAACTTTAGCCGGAATTTTACTAGTGGTTCATTGCAATTGCACCATAATGGTTTTTTTTTATAAGGACCAGTGATTACACTGACAAGATTTCATCGAAATATCTCCTTCACTTCTGGGTCGTTTCATGCTCTATGTTAATATCATTGTATTAACTTGTGGCCAGGGTCTTGTTTGTTTTTACAAGGTGACATTGGCCTACGTGACTCGTTCTGATGAATTATGATAAAATGAGGTAACTCGGTGAAGGTTTGTTTAGGGGACCATTATGATAATTATTATCGATATTGATATCTATCAAAAGTCTAATAATAGTCGCATAATTATATTATATTAGATAATTTGATACTAGAAGAAATATGAATTCATGCAATACGTGTAGGGAGTGTTGGCTGGTTCTTCAGCATTCTTTTGGGGACATATAGCCAGATGGCAGGATAGAGAGGGGTTTTAAGTCTTTATACGATCCCCAAATGCACGTGAGTGCCCGGCCCCGGATTTCTCAACCATCTAGAATATCAGATGCATGAACAATATTGCGTGTCTTTATCATTCATGCTAATTACGGATGAAAACCGTTCAGGATTCCAGTCTTGTCGAACATCGGCATTATGCATTTAATTCAAGGTTCAATACCATAATGCAGCATTAACACCTTGGGTATTTAATTTATATTCATACATATCAGTATACAAATAACACAATTATCAATCATTTATTTGCAATGCATATCTTTTTGATTGATAACAATGTTAACAAACTGTTCTAAATTCGAGGGTCATTCAGTAAGTTCTTCCTCATCTTCCGAATTAGGCCTACGCTTATCATGTTAATCCAGCAATAAACTGTCCATGATTGTAGCTCGGACTCTTAGCTATACATTGATTTCAAAATTCCACAATGTCATGTTGATTTTTTTATATTTACTTCAGAATTCAAGATAAACATTAAAAATTGCCATTATTGTTGTTTCTACTAGAACCCCACCCCCCCCCCCCCCCCCCCCCCCCCCCCCCCCACCCCCAGCAAAACAGCAAAAATTGATTAAAACAGTGCATTAAATATGTTGGAATACCACCCTTAATGTAAATGCTGATCCAGATCAGCATTTTTAATCGACGTTTTGTTGTACAAAGAAGGCTGATTTTTCTTAATCCTTATAGGTGTAAGTTAAAGGTAAATGACCCGATCACATTTTCGTAACACAGAATTATTTCAAACATACGGAGATTTTCATATCATATGAAAGCTCGTATTTTTCTCATCATCATACTGAAATTTGACGGCCTAAATCGGTATAATTATGGAGAAATCAATGAAATAGCGTCGAATTACCGCGAATGGTGGTAACCACCGATATATATATAGTTTGTGTACTACACAATGGGTACAGTTCACAGCATCTTGTGCGTCTAAAATAAGAACCATTAGAGCTATGCAACTCAAACTTTGGAACACGACTTTTTTAAGGATGACCTTTCATGTAGAATAGAAAACATTAAGTTGAAAATCGGAACATCTACCTTTAATAGGCCTATATGTAATACAATTGTAAAAAATACAAATCCCAGTTTTTATCATATATTTTTGTACTCGAGGGCGCTGCCTCCACGTGCTAATTGCGCAATTATGCTATTATGAAAGTTTCACTGAACATCGTTGTTGCAAGAGCGAGCTACTTGCGCAATTACGCTATTATGAAAGTTTCACTGAATACCGTAAGTGTTGCAAGAGCGTGCTACTTGCGCAATTACGCCATTATACTCTGCCGCTGCAAACAGCGTGCTACTTGCGCAATTATGCTATTATGATTATGAAAACTGGCTGTCACCAATAGGTCAATGAAACTTGTTAAAGATCTGCCACTGCTATCAGCGTGCTACTAGCGCAATTATGCTATATTCATTACTTCATGAATAATCGCGATAGCTGCGTACCAAGTGCGTTCCAATCAAATTAATCGTCGGATAAGAACGCGCACGCCGAGCGCGGGTTACTAATAATTGCCCGAAAGTACTGCGCCAAAGTGTTCCATTGTTTTGCTCACTAACCGACCAATCAAATTAACGCCTCACGCCCCTAAACTGAATATTCAATGAGTTATGAGGAAACACGATTAAAGCTTATTTCTGATTGGTTGAATGATAAAAATGTTAATGAGGGGATGACCCGACTTGGACTGTTTCAATAACTAAGAAGGGGTGGACAAAATAAACATAAAACTAATTAATTATTAGCAAGATTATATCAATACAAATCAACGATTTGGATAAAATATGCATCTTTTTCAGTAATGAATGAGAATAATGACTGCTTAACAACTGTTTTCGTGAATTTGTTTTAAAATCCTCGGGTTTTGTTCTGGTCATTCGGAATTGTCCCTCAATTCCTCAGACCAGAACAAAAACTTCTGATTTTAAAACAAATTCACGAAAACAGTTGTTACGCAGTCATTATTCTCTAAGCAACGACCCATCATAGTATGATTTTAAGTGTCTTCCGGAACCCTGGGGGGGGGGGGGGGGGGGGGGGGGGGGGGGGGGGGGCTCTATATAGTTGTTTACCATATAGTAGAAGACGGGCGTGAAACCCAGGGTGCCACTCTATGATGTTATAATTGTATAAACTTCAATTATATCATTCGCTCTACTCTGGTGGTATTGAGCACTCTTGCTGCTGTTTTTATAACTTTTTACAGTGTAGGCGTTTACCATCTATATAAACATGCTCCGCTCTGGACGGTTACGCATAAGGGGTCCTCTGCACCTCGGACCACGTTTAAAGAACGACCCATCATTGGGCATCTTTGAACATTGAAATTCATTATATAAAAGTGGCCAAAAAGAAGTCAATTTAATAACCGCTTGCCTGAACGACCCAAATCATGATCTTTTGTCTTTGATAGTGTGTCTTCCGGAACCCTGCGGGGCTATATATAAACATGCTCCGCTCTAGGCGGTTACGCACAAGGTGTCCCCTGCACCTCGGACCACCTTTAAAGAACGACACATCATTTGGGCATATTTGGGCATTGACATTCATTATATAAAAGTGGCAAAAAAGAAGCCGATCTAATAAATGCTTGCCTTTAACATGTTTAAATAGTATGTAACGTTATTAGTATGATTTTGATTAGTGTGTCTTCCGGAACCCTACCGGGCGGCTCTTTATAAACATGTGGAAGGTTACGCGTAAGAGGGTTTTTCGCCGCTTTTGAAGAACGACCCATCATAATATTTGGACATCTTTGATTATGATAAAGTAAAGAACAACCCAATCATGTTATAAATGCTTGCCTTTAAAATAGTATGTGACGTATTTAGTATGATTTTAACGACCCATCATAGTATGATTTTGATTAGGTGTCTTCCGGAACCCTGCGGGGCTCTATATAATCATGCTCCGCTCTGGGCGGTTACGCATAAGGGGTCCCCTGCACCTCGGACCACTTTTAAAGAACGACCCATCATTGGGCATCTTTGAACATTGAAATTTATTATATAAAAGTGGCCAAAAAGAAGCCGATTTAATAAATGGTTGCCTGAACAACTCAATCATGATATTTTGTCTTTGATAGCGTGTCTTCCGTAGCCCTGCGGGGCTCTTTATAATCATGCTCCGCTCTGGGCGGTTATGCATAAGGGGTCCCTTGCACTTCGGACCACTTTGAAAGAACGACCCATCATTGGGCAACTTTGAACATTGAAATTCATTAGATAAAAGTGGCCAAAAAGAAGCCGAATTAATAAATGGTTGCCCGAACAACCCAATCATGATATTTTGTCTTTGATAGTGTGTCTTACGCACAAGGTGTCCCCTGCACCTCGGACCACTTTTAAAGAACGACACATCATTTGGGCATCGAAATTCATTATATAAAAGTGTCAAAAAAGAAGCCGATTTAATAAATGATTGCCTTTAAATAGTATGTAACGTATTAGTATGATTTTTATTAGTGTGTCTTCCGGAACCATACAGGGCTCTATATAAACATGCTCCACTCTGGAAGTTTACGCGTAAGGTCCCCTGTACCTCGGACCCGCATTCAAGAACGACCCATCATTAGGCATCTCTGGTTACTGGACTAAAAGTATATACTTCGCATCATCATTTCTTTTGCCTCCTTTAAAGAACGAGACCCATCATAATATGTGGACATCTTTGATTGGGATCAAGTAAAGAACAACCCAATCATGTTATATATGCTTGCCTTTAAATTTGCATGTGACGTATTTAGTATGATTTTAACGACCCATCATAGTATGATTTTAATTAGTGTGTCTTTCGGAACCCTGCGGGGCTCTATATATTTATGCTCCGCTCTGGGCGGTTACTCATAAGGGGTCCCCAGCACCTCGGATCATTTTTAAAGAACGACCCATCATTGGGCATCTTTGAACATTGAAATTCATTATATAAAAGTGGTCAAAAAGAAGCCGATTTAATCAATGCTTGCCGGAACAACCCAATTATGATCTTTTGTCTTTGATAGTGTGTCTTCCAGAACCCTGCGGGGCTCTATATAAACATGCTCCGCTCTAGGCGGTTACGCATAAGGGTCCCGAGCACCTCGGATCATTTTTAAAGAACGACCCATCATTGGGCATCTTTGAAAATTGTTATTCATTATATAAAAGTGGTCAAAAAGAAGCCGATTTTATAAATGCTTGACGGAACAACCCAATTATGATCTTTTGTCTTTGATAGTGTGTCTTCCAGAACCCTGCGGGGCTCTATATAAACATGCTCCGCTCTAGGCGGTTACGCACAAAGTGTCCCCTGCACCTCGGACCACTTTTAAAGAACGACCCATAATTTGGGCACTTTAGGGATTGAAACTCATTATATAAAATTGGCCAAAAACAAGCTGATTTAATAAATGCTTGCCTTTAAATAGTATGTAACGTATTAGTATGATTTTGATAAGTGTGTCCTCCGGAACCCTTTTTTTTTTTGTATATAAAGAGCAAATGTGAACAATAGCCCAACAGACATTAACAACGTTAATGAACTGAGTGATTACAAATCAAACGGGTAACTCTCCCCAGAGAGCTCTGATGGGCCAATCAATTGTTTCATTGCAACTCAGAAAATAATCAAAAGTACAATTAAACACAATTGGGCGAGTAAAAAAGCCAATGAAAGTGGCGTGGGACAGGAATAGGATAAACACCCAAACATAGAGAGTAACATCAAAAAATAAGACGAAAATAATATCTGGAGGTCATTGATACATCGAGAGAGCTTAGCCAACATACTCTGAAGAGTTGTAGAGAAAGTGTCTGAACACGACCATTTAAACGATTGTAGTCCTTCCTCTTGGATGTTGCCAACAACATTGACTGGAAGACTGTTCCACAGTGGAACAGCTGTATGGATGAAACTTCTGTCTAAGCAGCAAGTTCTGGCAGGCGGCAGTGAAAGGGCAATGATCTGGCATTGCAACACTTGCACGCGTAGCACGACGATGAACATATGGTGTGGGGAGCAGTGCTGCTAAATCTTGTGGGCAGTGGTTGGTATGCATTTTGTACAAGACCGTGGCTGCTGCTACCTGTCGTCGGTGAAGTAGGCGTGTGATGCTGAGATGCGATAGACCAGTAGCATCATGAGCTCCAATGATCTTGAGTGCCTTCATTTGGATGTTGTCAAGCTGGCTTAGGATAGTAGGTGAAGCGCTAGACCAGCCTAGTGAAGCATACTCCATTACACTACGGACTTGTGATTTGTACACAGTAGATCTGCCCAATGCCGTCAGATTTATTTGCAACCTTGCGAAGAGCGCCGAGCTTCTGGCCAGCCCTGGTTGAGACAGCCGAGATGTGTTTGGACCAAGTCAGCTTGCTATCAATGGTAACACCCAGGATTTCCAATTTGTCTGCAGATGGTAGCTTGCAGTCACCAAAGTAGAGTTCAAGTTGGGATGGGGTTCTCTTCCTAGAGATTACCATGGTCTTGCACTTGGTAGGCTCAAAGGTCACTTTCCATTTATCAGCCCACGCTTTCATATTGCTTAGATCACTGTTAAGGCTAGCAGCTACTGCATTGGAGCTGGTTGAAGACTTAAGGGGGGGGGGGGGGAGGTCTATGTTATTTTCACCAATTTTGGAAACAGATTTTCTCAATGTTACCATGGGTTTACCCCTTAGAGTCATATATCAAATTGAAGCTTAGGTAACAGCGTTTTAGAAAATGCGCGTTATTTTGATCTGGTTGCTATGGTAACCAGACAAGGCCTCTGATTGGCTAAACACTGGTACAAAGATAACTAGAAAACTAAATGTTGCATGTTCACCATACTTTGGTAGATGATGTATGGGAACAATGCGCACAAATTAATGAAGCCGGATTTTTTATACGGTTGCCATGGTAACCAGGAACCGACCAATCGGGTAATTTTACGTTATAATTCAAATTTGGAAAGATAAATTGAAATCCGGCTTCATTGGTTCATTCCCCTATTCAAGCTTATTATCCATTCCAAATATCACCCTGATACGAGGTTTAGTTTCTAGATATCTTTGTACCAATATTGCAAGTTTACGTGTTTTATAGTTTTGAGATATCGTGCAAAACGTATGAAAAATATTCAAATTGGGGAGAAAAAAAAAGTTGACATTTTGGATAAAAATAGTTGTTCAATTATGGAAGAGCATGAATTTAGACACATTTTGAGGCATTTTGGGTGAAAATAGCAATTATATTAGCATTTTTATTGATTTTTAAAGATAAATGGCTTAAAAATAGCCGGGTGAGAAAAATAAAGAAATACATAAGAAATTACGTTGACTTTGAAATTTTGATGATTTATGATGTGCAATTAATTATTTTAATATTTTAATAAATAAATTTGATCAACTGTTACAATTATTTGATCAAAAAATAATTAAAACTGAAAATGCTTAAAATCGCAGGGTGAGCGTTTTCTACATATAAATGTATACAAAACACCACCGATATTTTGAGACACCCGAAACTCAATCGACCATAACTTCGGAACCGAAAATCCAATTTACCTCAAACAAAAAGCATTTTAGCAGTTTCCTACTGTTCTAATATCTCATTTTTGTCAGAAGCACTGAATTTTACTATCTGACTAACATAGACCCCCCCCCCTTAATGGGTGCGAAAAGTGTTGAATCGTCAGCGTACAGGTAGAGCTCGTTGTCGCAGAAATCCACAAGGTCATCAATGAAGATAGAAAACAGTAGTGGACCAAGGATAGATCCTTGTGGAACAGAAGCATTTATGGGTGCAGTGTTGGATGCTTGTCCCGACATGACCACATTGATAGATCTATCGGATAGGTAGTTGTGTATCCATGAAAACAGTCTTCTGGTAACACCCTTTGACATCAGTTTTGAGCAGAGTCCGTTGTGCCATACTTTGTCGAAAGCTCCTTTTATGTTAAGGGAAATGACACAAACCTCGTCACTTTGGTCTAGGGAGTTGTTCCATTTCTGTGACAAAATGTTGAGGAGATCAGCTGTACTGTGGCCTTCTCTAAACCCAAACTGTCTGCTGGAAATCAGATCATTGCTGAGAAGAAAGCGTTGAAGTTGTTTCTGCACAACAGCTTCCATGATCTTGTTGATATTGCTTAGCAGTGAGATAGGACGGTACTTTGTCGGGTCAGCCTTGGAACCTCTCTTGTGGATTGGAGTGACAGATGCTGTTTTCCATTGGTTAGGGAACACACCGTGAGTGAAGCAGAGATCAAAAAGCCTGCAGAGTGGACTGGCAAGTTCAGCACAGCATTATTTGAGTACCTTGGTTGGAATCAGGTCTGGTCCAGTAGCTTTATCTGGATTAAGATGTTGTAATAGTTTTCGAACATCCTTGGGCTTAAAAACTATTTTGTCAAAGGATTTGGTTGTTGAAGGAAGGACATATGGGGCCTTGTCTTCAGCACCTTGGAGTCTACACTTGTCTGCAAATGTCTGACAAAAAGCTTCTGCCTTGTCCCTTGCTGTGATATGGGTGACATTTTGATGTTCAATCACTGGGATCTCGGAACGAGCTGTTCTTCCGGACAGGGTGTTGATGATTCTCCACCATTTCTTGCTGCTCAGCGATTTATCTGCTAGGTCTTGTCTCAGTTTAGTATTGTAGCTTCTCCTGGCTTGCTTCTTCGCTTGGTTGTAGGAATGTCTAGCTTCAGCGAACTCTGCCTTGCTGGCTTCAGTTTGGTCTTTTTTGGCTTTCTTAAAGAGGCGGCGCTTCTTCCTAGATTCTCTACGGCATTTGTCGTTGAACCAAACCTTGTCTCCAGTCCTCTTGGTAACTGTTTTACTAGGTATAAATAAGTGCATAGCATCGCAGATGATATCAGTGACGTTGGAGCAAGCAGTTTCAGGATCTTTCTTCTGCGGGGCTCTATATAAACATGCTCCACTCTGGAAGGTTACGCGTAAGAGGGGCCCCTGCAACTCGGACCGCATTCAAAGAAAGACCCACCATTGGTGTGATGGACCAAAGGGTTAGGTGAATGTTAATTGGTAACACCTGGTTTGCAGACATTGAAATTGGGTAGTTATTCTTTAGTGTTCATAATTAGAGGTTTTATTATTCAAGTTGAGGAGGTTGGGATTATTGTTAAGAGGGTGGTTTAATCTTCTTTGTGGAAATTATTGGTGATGGGTTTTATATTGCTTATCAATAAGAGGGTGGTTTAATCTTCTTTGTGGAAATTATTGGTGATGGGTTTTATATTGCTTAACAATAGGTAGTGGCACTTAGGCTCTTAAAATGATATACCAGATAACCTTTACTCATCTATGCACCTGCAAAATAAATAATCTGACAGGTGCCCATCAAACCGACAATCATGTCACTTGTGTTTGAATAATATTATTTCACTTACTGTTTAGATCTCGGACATATTAAGCTATTAGCACCAAAGCATTTTTATATTTTTCTTGTGTAAGATTTTACCTGTTGTTTGCACAGTGTGCCCGGGAGTTTATGGAATCAACCAAGTTGAAGACAGACTGGTGAGCTTTGCAATATTATAACTAAGGATAGTGTTATTTAGTTCCTACATTGTTAAGGCACATTTTGTCAATTTTATGAATGCATTGTTCAGGATACACCCTTTTTATATTCGCTCACTTTTGTATAGTTTGTCTTTTATATCAGAAATTATCATTTTTCTTCTCTGATTATATTTATATATTTATATGCCATAAAATACTATGGGTGGTGGTCAACCTTTGTCGACACTTAGGAGAGTTGCATCTGGCAGTGGCAGGGTTAAGTCGCGACCAAGTAATGCCGGTATAATTGATTGGAAGTACTGGAGTGATCAGTTTGAGACTCTTGTACAAAATTCAAGTTATATCACACATCCGCCGAATTAGAGGCAAAGAGGGCTAGAGATGAGAGGGATCTTGGGGCAAGGCTAAGAGTGGCAGAAATCACGAGGATGATCAAGCTACAACAAAGAGATCCTACTTTAGCAGGTATTAGAGATCATGTACTGATGATGAGGTTGATGAGGCACAACATCAAAGGGTGGGTTGTTTGTACCATAAGGGGAGCTTTTTGAGTAAAGGAGATATGTTAGGGTTAGGTTGAGTTCTAATTCATCGGCAGTCCATGGCTCATATTTTATCATGGGGATTTAGGTATAGACTGTCATGTCAGTGAGACCTATAGGTTATGCCCGGGAGGTTATGGCACATATTTATACAATATAATGTATGGTATTTAATATTGTGTAACACATGTGCATAGTATTTGCACTATCTAAATTTCATTGATGTTCAAATTAAGTGAGTCATATTTGGATCGATTCACCTAGTCCCTTATTGTGGCATACTGTATTTTATTTCATTATTTTGTTTTTATCCGTAAGTAACATTTCGGAACATGACACTATTCTTGTATTATATTTGTAAGTTCAACATGTCTTGTTTTCATCGAGGTGGTTGACGTTCTGCTGCAGTATTAAGTGTGACACAATTACGATACTCACATGATTTATATATGCCGGTGGTCATGGAACAATGACAACATTTAAATCATCATATCCCACATGGAGTAATGGACTTATCATCTACTGACGACAATGCATATAATATTATTAATATGAACCACAATATCCACTCTTCGTCGATCCTAAGATGAATACTACAAATATTTATGGTCGCCGTAGTCAGGTTGCTGCGTTTTTATGCAACTGTCAAAGAACATTTGTGGTATCGCCAGTGGATACTTATCTATTATAATTCTGCATTGTAGCTGGCTGATGAATTACAGGTTTGCCGGCGTGCGCGTTCTCATCTAACGATTAATTTGATTGGAACGCACTTGGTACGC
The DNA here is from genome assembly GCA_035610835.1 of Ophiura sarsii. NCBI lineage: Eukaryota > Metazoa > Echinodermata > Ophiuroidea > Amphilepidida > Ophiuridae > Ophiura > Ophiura sarsii. The sequence goes on from CM069446.1 coordinate 76,133,378, forward strand.
AGCTATCGCGATTCTTCATGAAGTAATGAATTACTGAATAAACACTCCAAATGCTCAGTTTAATTAGGTTATGAAGAAAAATATTGCTAATAACAAATTCAGTGTTGATGGGAGTCCGGCTATTGTTCGCTACCGTCTTGATATGTGATAATACCGCGCGTTTCGATGTATTATTTTCCAATATTATATATTCAACATGTCACTGATTCTCACCTTGCATAAACAGGAAGAAAAGGCAAATCAATTATAATTGTTGTTACTGTTTTTCCATAGGCGTCACATCAAATCTCTCAATGAATTTTGTCGAACCAGATACAAATGTGTTAATAAAAGGTATCAAATCAAATTTACAATGAAGATAGTAAGATTCAGAGCTCAATTGTTGAAAACGGTAAATATGGCTGAAAAAATTGTTATCAAACATATAAGGGAAGAGATGGAACTTATTTAACGACCCTCGTGCATAGGTTGGTCTATTTTTAAAATTCTGTTAATATGTAACACATTTTAGAGCGCGGGGGTAGTATGTCTGATCTTTAAATATACAGGGACAATTAGACTGCGCCTAAGGAACGTTATACACGTCGTTGTTCGATATTGGTATTCACATTTTGAATGTTATATACGCTAGGTTTTAATAACCTATTTCAGGAGTATCAGTAGCTGGAATTGAATGGACGGGAATAGGCCCTCAACAAGTAGAGCATTTTTATTACAGTAGTTATACCCGCCAGGTAAGAATGTAAGAGTAAGGGACAGATGTTATAAAATGTATGAGGCCAGACACATCTAGCGCCACCTGTATAAAAAGTAAACCTACTTATGAGACAATTTTTGCACCATAATGTTTTTAAGGACCAGTGATTACACTGACGAAATTTCATCGATATAGCTCCTTCACTTCTGGGTGATGTCAAGAACTTTTTGATACCCCCTCGTATATGGTGCATGACGTAACATTGAATTGTTCTATTATTAATGTAACCAAGCAGGAGGTGTACCTTCATTCTGAAAATCTTATACACAGTTTAGCATGTTTAGTACTATACCCGACAATATTGGCACTAATCCAATAAGCTGATTTTGTCTATTGTTTTCTAGAGATGATATGGAATTCTACTACTGTAGTACTTTCAATCTAAACTTTATCTTAACATTCAGTTTTTAGTCTCGATATTTTTATTTAAGGCCCTGTGCGGCGACCATGTCAGCGATTATACTGCGCTGTAAAATATCAAAATATGAGAGCGCGGAAAACTGTCCGAAATTATCAATTTTTAAATCAAGGTCACCAAAACCCTCACATATTCTGCTGCGATCAAGCTGGCGCTTGCACGACGCTGAAAAGTTATTAAAACGCCAAGCCAAGCGCATCAAGGTCTCAAAAAACTCCTCGGTGACGCACTGGGAACTGGCTGGGACGTTCATACGTTAGAGGGCCAAGCGCCAAGCCAAGCGCATCAAGGTCACCAAACGCCAAGCCAAGCACATCAAGGTCTCAAGAAACTCCTCGGTGACGCACTGGGAACTGGCTGAGACGTTCATACGTTAGAGGGCCAAGCGCCAAGCCAAGCGCATCAAGGTCACCAAACGCCAAGCCAAGCGCATCAAGGTCTCAAGATTTACCTCAGTGACGCACTGGGAACTGGCTGGGACGTTCATACGTTAGAGGGTCGTGAGAGGGTCACCATGGTTGGCCTTGAGCGCCAGTGCACCGCGCTTGTTTTGTGCATGCACAAAACAAGCGCGGAGGCTCGGCGTTCTGTTCAGAGCGCTGCCCTTGGGCGCTGAAGCCTTGCCTGTATGTCTTCCCACGGTGTCTATGTCGTTTTTTGTATGTTATGTTGTTTACTTGTTAAACCTCGAACACAGACTGAGCAGGCAGGAGGCTTATTTATAGGGCGATTGCACGGGGTCATTAGTTCAAATAATCCTTTAGACAGAAATATGCATGGATGGAGTCCGATCGATTGGATCAATAAGTTTAACAGGTGTCTGGTATTGTACTTGGGGAATGATTTGAATCTAATCTAATAACCGTCGTGCAATCGCTCTATACTCTTCGCGCACACGCAGATAACGTTGTGCAAACGTATTGAGAACGTACTATTAACGCAGACAGCGACATGGACGTAAAGAACGTTTACAGGGTAGTGGAAGCGTAGTGAGAGCACGTTAGGGGGTCACACTACTAAATAGGGCTCCATAGGGTCCATGTAGGTGATGTCCCATTAATCATAATTAATCAAAAATCTTAGGCATTTAGGTCTCAAGATATACCTCGGTGACGCACTGGGAACTGGCTGGGACGTTCATACGTTAGAGGGTCGTGAGAGGGTCACCATGGTCGCCCTTGAGCGCCAGTGCACCGCGCTTGTTTTGTGCACCGCTTAATGGAATGCACCCTCAGACTTTAAAGTAGAAACTTAATGGGTTGTAATAAGAGCGTCGTGATATGTGATAAGCGAAGCGGGATAGGAGCGTACGGTAGCGGAATCGGACTGCCACTCACCAACAACCAGATTTAGTTGGTAGCGTAGCACTGGTAGTTGGCAATGTGACACCGAGGCGAAATAATTATGCAGACTGACGAATTGCGGTTTAATCTCAACACAATTTATTTACACTGTAGAATCATTCCCAACATCCCTTACATTTACAATACATCACTTTCGGCATTCACTCACCCATGATTGTTCTGTCCTGATTTTAGTGTTGTAGGTTAAAACCGTGAATTTGACTCCCTGGTTGATCTTCCCTCTTTTATAGTATATCCAGAAGATGACATGAAAATAAAGAAATACAAAAATGTTACTTATATACTGTAATGATATGGAATATAAATCATAACAAAACATTTGGGTCAAATAATTTAAACATAAGAAATCACACGTTTTATAATAATACATGCAAACATGATGAGCATTTGGCTAAATATACACAATTATAATTGTTGAGTAGGTTAAGAGTGAACGCTGATACTGACTCGTGAACGCTGATACCGACGCGTTAACAGACAGGGACTCGAACACACATCTTGTTGTCGCACCGATGACTTGAAACCAACACGTGTCGATCTCTGGGCTGGGACTTTAAGTCGTTCCGATCTAATCCACATAACTTGCCAATCACCGCACGGGACTCGAACTCCGGACTTCAACCGTATGATAAATACCGTCGGCTGATCCGATCCGACTTGCGTATAATTACGTCGCTTGCTGGTGGGACCTGAACCCAAATCTCCACATAAATGCACTCCTAACCATACCCAAATACTTAAATATTTAGACTTATTAGTACATTACATTACATAGCTTAAACATGTTACATTATAATAAATGTCAAGTGGCTACTCCTGTAATTTCGCTGCTGGTGAATCATCAGAATCAGATCGCATCAACTAGGGTGCAGCCAATTCAGGCGCAAGCCTATCCGCACTTAGATTGTAACATCCAACATTTTTCAATGCAGCTCCCCAAATACCATTGGGTCAAGGAAGTTTTTGATAACCGAAACAACTGATCACTGATTTTGAAAGCAGGAGGAAACCGGAGTACCCGGAGAAAACATGCGAAAGCGTGCATGGATTGTGATAAACCAAATGCACATAAAGCCCGCGGTCGTGCACAGAATTGACCCGGGTCTCATTGGTGCAAGGCGAGGGAACAATCCGCTGCGCCAACACGCTCCTCAACCTTGCGTTAAATGCGTACACACGACAAACGTTAAAATTCACGCACTAATTGAACACGGTACATATCGCTTAACAATACCAAGCATTCAAATATTCCATGAGCTTGCAGTTCTTTTTGTTGACTGAAAGTTTCACAAAATGAACAAGTACAGGGTGGTCCAAAAAAAACTATACCCAACTTTGGAGGCCATTTTCTCCTGGATAATAAAATATTTTAGTAATTTGGTTTGGATATTATTAAAGCATATCGTTGAGCAATATTGGTAAAAATAGGGAAGATATTGCATTAATATTTTTGGAGATATTCCTATTTCTAGCGAGTATGTGTAAAACTGGCTTTTTCACGGTAATGACCCAAGACCCATTATAAGCAGTGAAGGATTAAAGAAGCAAAAACATTTGTCAAAGGACTATCGCGTCATTACATTATTGTGTCATATCATATTCAAACATGTTGATGCATTGACAGCTCCCGTGGAAAAGCCATTTTTACACATACTCGCTAAAAATAGCAATATCTCAAAAAATATTAATGTAATATCTTCCCTATTTTCACCAATAATGCTCAACGATATATGCTTTAATAATATGCAAACCAAATTACTAATATATTTCATCATCTAGGAGAAAATGGCCTCCAAAGTTGGGTATAGTTTTTTTTGGACCACCCTGTAGGATCTTTTTTATATACAAAAATCATGACTTTTTCAAAAAGCATGACTCTTTAATAACACTCTGGTATGCTAACCATGGCCGTAGCCGTCACCATCACTAATAATTATAAAATATAAGTAATGCAGATATGGCAAACAAATATTGGGTACATAAATCTTGGAATATAAATCAAAATAAGTGTCCATCAAGCACAAAGTACATCTAATTTCTCACATGTCAATTTGGAAATAAACACACTATATACGAGTCATTTGGTTGAAGGTGATATTCACATGACCAAGAACACAAATAATCAATACATTACGAGCTAGCACACCAAGGTAAACATTAATGAAATTGTTTAAAACAGTCAGGCAACATTTGACTTACTTACTGCCCGATAAAATTGCGTGAACCCTTGTTTTACACCAACATGACGTATTTTTATTGAGTCACACTGGAAGATACGATTGATCTCAAACCTGCCAGTTTTCTGGATAACAAATATTATTGATGTACATGATTGGACCAACGTATTTGTACGACCATATAATGACAAACGAGTGTAGAATGGGAATGAAATTATCCCGGAATAGCCAAATAACAACATTTTGAAGTTCGCACACACGTATAGTAAAATACGATGAAAATATATATCTCTGAAAATATATCTCTCTGAAAATCTCACGAAACAGTGGCGTAGCTCGGGGGGGGGGGGGGGGGGGGGGGGGGCAAATGCCCCCCCCCCTGACGAAAAAACTCAAATTTGGGCCCCGCCCCCACCCCCCTAAAAAAAGGCATAATTCTGTTATACCCTACACACCAACATCGGTAGTATGCGTCGTTCTTAAAAATCACGCACTATGAATACCCCTGTGAAGGGTATAACAGAATTACTCCCAAAAAAAGGGGTGAGAAAAAAAAGTAAATAGGAAAAAAATGAGAAAAAAGACCGAGGTTATTAGCCAAAAAGAAGGCAAAATTGTACATATAGTACATTTACTGTGCGATTTTTTTTTGGACTGTGCGAATTTTTTTGACCTTATCAGGTGGGTCGCAGGTTGCACACGCTTGATGTACAGGTTCACGGGACCTGTCATCTAATTAACGGTGTGTTATATAGCGCCCTCGCTCATTTAGCAATCTTTTAAAGGGTATCGTACCCGGTGAGACCTATTTCTTGATCCAATCACAGTACTGTGGCGAACCGCCGGCTAGTGATGGTGAACCTAACCTGCGGTTACGCGAGCGATCTAGGCTTGAAGGCCGTGAGTAAGTGGTAAATATGTGATTTACCTGTTATGATTAAAACGTGACAAAATATGACAAGAGCACTAATATTTCATCTTATGTACAAATCACGTTTAATTGTGAACAACTGGATAAATAGGCAAATCTGTTAATCACTTTAACATATCTCAGACACGACCCTCATGTTACTCACACATACCATACTTAATCATACTACAGGGGACACTTTAAGATAATCTTAATATTACTGATGCACAGGAAATATTTCTCCCGTGTAAATACTACAGTGATTACTTACTTTACTAATTGGACGGTGTGCACACATTAAGGTTGATTTCTCCTGTGTGAATACTACGGTGATTAATTACTAATTGGACGGTGTGCACACAGGAAGGTCGATTTCTCCTGTGTGAATAATACGGTGATGATTAATTACTAATTAGATGGTGTGCACACAGGAATGTTAATTTCTCTTGTGTGAATACTACACTACGGTGATTAACTACTAATTAGACGGTGTGCACACAGGACGGTTTATTTCTCCTGTGTGTATAAATTATAATCACTCTATATAATTGTTGATTGGATGGTGTGCACACAGGAAGGTTATTTTCTCCTGTGTGTATAATAATCAATCACTGTAATTTGTGTAATATTTTAATTATTCTTCATTTACTTTCACACAACATAACATGTCTGTCAGCCACATGTGAACAATCTCAATGCTAGAAAACCTTGCTGATCTGTAATACTTCAAATTGTCCCTTTATACCACCTGTGCCATCACGTCAACACTTAAAACTCGTCTCAACTGGCATGGAATGACTCTTTAGCAAGTCAATTTAACTACTTTCCCAACAATCTTTTCAGGACAAATCAATCCAGACATCGTGGGCCATTTCGTCCATTTTATCGGGGCACACAGGCTGCTCTCCGCGCTAAAATCAGCCCGGGTACAGTTACATGTATTTTCTAAAAGAGAGCAGTATACCTTTTTAGCGGTACAATCATTTCTACCTCCTTCAGTGAGTAGCGGTCGGCGCGTGATAGTACTAAGAGCTCCCTTGTTTTTAAAAAAAGACAATTGTAAGCAGTTTTCCGCGCTCTTTCTGCGTGTTACATGGGGACCCTCGCCCGCTCTAGCCAGTGTACACTGCGTCCTGAATCAATAATAAGAGACCTTGGTGCGTTTACTTGGCGCTTTTTTCAGCGCAACCATCGCAACCTGATCGCCGTAGTGACAGCCCTATGAGTGTCATGCGTTGGGGACGAGCTCTGGATACATTTGTCGTATCCGGGCACCATGTACCATATCACGACGGGTACGACGGATGGACACGATTGGCCGTGCATTTGAATACTCATTGGTTTCAGTGTAAATATGGATTTGTATTATTTAATTCTTCAACCATGTTAAAGCTAAATTATGTCATCCCATACCCATAACCGTTGGAGTTGGATCCTAGTGAAAATCGGCCTACGATCATGCGATGGTACGGGTCAAACTCGCGAGTCATAAGGATCGCTAGTCATAATGCTCATTATTCATAATCTGCCCTAACCCTAACCATTACCATAACCCTCAACTTAACCCTAACCCTTACCCTAATCCTAAACCCTAACTCTAACCATAACCAGGGCTGTCAACTCTCCCGCATTAGGCGGGAGTCTCCCGCATAGACACTCTTTCTCCCGCACTCCCGCATAGCATATATAAACTCCCGCATCAAAAATAAGTCAAATAAAAAAGGGAAAGAAAAGAAAAGGGAAAGAAAAGAAAAGGGAAAGAAAAGAAAAGGGAAAGAAAAGAAAAAGGAAAGAAAAGAAAAGGGAAAGAAGAGAGGAAAGGAAAACAGATGTCTATCGGTATATTGAAAAGGCCTAGTTGCACCCACTTGGGATATCAGTGGCGTGTCCAAATTGGGGGGGGGGGGGGGGGGTGGCTGATATAATCCAGCTTGGAGGGGCATGCACCCCTTAGAAATTGACAGATAGACATTGCATGGGTTTATGTATTTAATTCTATCAAATTTCAAGGCTTCAGTCGAAGGAATCGAAACCATATTCTTTACAAATATTATGAATGAGTACGTATGCAAGAACATTTATATTCGTGTGCTATGCGTGCATATGTCCAGAAATATCATTCTAAAAGCCCATTTCAAACCAAAAATACACATTAATTATAGCCAGAACTGAGTACATAGGAAAAAAATTCGCGCGCTTCGCGCTCATGTTTTCCGGAAACAGGTAACCCGGAACTAAATTCATTCGGGTGGGGTTGGGATTATACTTATTCGGAGGAAATTAAGAGGTTTTTAGTCAAATTCTTTCGTCAAGTGGGGAAATCAAAAACCCAATTCGTCGAAAATAGTATGGAAAATCATGGTCGGAAAATAAATAAATAACGAACCTAGGGGTCATATATATAGCTTTTGGGGAACCATTTTCATATTTCGTTCTAAAAACGCTTAGAAAAACCCAAAAGAACCGTTCAAATACGCAAAAATTTCGGCTCACTACGCTCGCATCACATGACTTAACAGTTTCAGTTTTAATCAATCGGGATAATTTTTTCGCAATTCATTTTGGGGGTCAAGGTTCTGACCAAATATGTCTGATTGAGTCGTGGGCCAAAGAGGTTAGGAACCAATGATCTATACTACTTAAATCAAGAAAAAATAATCTTTTTGCACAACTTCCTTTTTCTCGCATAGCCTATAATGAAATAGCTGTCTAACTTAGATAAAAAGCCAATATTGATTGGAAATTATGGCATTTCAATAGAAAATCGGTCAAAAGTATACACACCAAATTGCCCAAATGGGTTCGAGAATTGATTTTTATCTTCAAAATTATGAGGGCGGCACATCCCCCCTCAGACTCCCCCCTGTCCGCGTTAGTTACCGCGGAGGGCGGTGCTTTGCACCTCTTTGGTTACTCACAATAGTTACTCACTATTTCAGTTTTTTGACCTTGATTTTTCCCCCACCCCCTATACAAATAACCTGGCACCGCCCCTGGCTGTAGGCCTACCTTTTGGACTGTGCGATTTTTGTTTGACTGTGCGATTTTTTTTTGACCGTGCGATTTTTGACTCTCCCTCCCAGCGAATCCCAAAAGTTGACAGCCCTGCCATAACCCTACCTTATGACTAGCGGTCCTTGACTAGCGGACAGACCCGATGGTACAATCAACATTGAAGTGTATAAGGCCATGTGTTTTGAACTCGCCACCCTTCCCATTGCATGTCCAGATTTTTACATTTTACACCATCTGAGATTCGAATTAGCATATCGCAATAACTACTTGTTCTACCCCATAAAAAGTATATATTTACTGAACGGTAATCTCACAAGGAATCTGAATATGCGATTGGAATTTGCATAAGACCTAATGGTAACATGTTGTGATTAAGAATGTTCAAAAAATATCGATTTTTTTCTTCATATTTTGATTAAAGCTCAATATTTTTTATTCCTATCCCAATCATCATTTTACTGTGTATATTAGTTCCTCATGCAATTTACCCATCAGAACATAATGGTTGTCAAGGGTAACTTGTTGAAATATACTATATCGGGAAGTAAATGAGCACAAACGTTTACATTTCAAATTTATTAGAGTTTACACATATATGTTTTTTGCTATTCACCCTATCCTATTGTAAGCAAGATTTTTGAATTCCCCTATTCGAGACCTTTCCAAAAAGGTATAATTTTGCTATAATCGGTTGAATAATTTTGTTGTTATAGTCATGTATGTAAAACCGATAAATTAGGGCAAGTTCACTGTGTAGTGAATAGGGAAAAAGCCAAGGACAATCCAATCGATTCGTGATTACAACTGTTACCAGCGTTCGAAATAGCGGCCATCCGGTCATCCGAAATGACCAAATCTACCGGCGGATGGCCAGTTTTTCTTGGCCGATCATCCGGCGGATGACCAAAATGATGGGAGATGAAAGTGTAGAAAAGGATCACCAGGATGCATTAGGTTATAGACCTGACCATCATATTGAGAGACGTACTGAAAGAACAAGTCATGGTCGCGAATGAACCAACCCTAGAAGCTGCACATGAGGATGACAATGACACCTGACGACACCGACCCTGCAGTTGCAGTTGTGGAGCTTGAGGCTGCGTCAGATGAGGATGACTTGGATACAGATCCAATGTAGTCGGGAGATAAGAGTGAAGAAGAGGATAATCCGGATGCATTAGAAGTTGCAAATGAAGATGACACTGACACAGCGGACAACACCGACCCTGCAGTTGTAGAACTTTGGGCTGAGTCGGATAAGGATGACCTGGATACAGATCCAATGGAGTCGGGAGATGAGAATGAAGAAGAGGATCATCAGGATGCATTAGAAGCTGTAAATGAGAATGACACTGACACAGTGGACGACACCGACTCTGCAGTTGTGAAACTGGATGCTGAGTCAGATGAGGATGACCTGGATACAGATCCAATGGAGTCGGGAGATACGAGTGAAGAAGAGGATCATCAGGATGCATTTCAGGGCTTACAGCTGGTCGTCCTATTGAGAGATGTACTGAAAGAACGTGACGACTAGAACAAATAAGTGACTGAAGAAAAAATAGTAGTTAAAAGAGAGGAGATTGTAAAATAAAGAGAAATTTGTTTATGGAGCATAGAGGTTAATGTGGAGTTGTCAATAATTATATGTATGTGTATATATATGAAGACTTGCTTAAAATATGATTTTTGAGCTTGCCACTGAAAAAATGCGGATAACCAAAAAGATTGGCGGATGACCAAAATCCCAACCTAGGTTATCCGATGGATGACCAATATATTTTTCTTATTTCGAACGCTGACTGTTACGTAAGAGTTGACACGTTTGTTGAAACAGAAACTTATAGCATATAAAACAATCTTTAAAATGAGATCAAAATCATGTTTGTACCATACAGAAATGAGGAGTTATTGTAATTTGAACGTAGAATTGGGAACATTTCTATATTCCCCATAGAGATTGTACACGACGCCACCGCCACCGCCGCCACCGCCACCGCCGCCACCCCTGACTTTCGAAGTATAATCAATCATATCTCAGCCAAACAGTTATAGAAATACCTGATTTATTCACACAGTGTAGCTAGAAAAATAAGCTTTCAAATGACACCTAAACCATAGCTCTACCACATATAGTTGTTGAGTTAATAGAGAGAGATGGATGATTCGTCACCAAAAATGCAACGCCGCCACCCTTTTTGGGTGGTCAGTTCAAAACACATGGCCATAAGTCAGAATACAATAGGTTTTTTTTAATACCTACTGCTTTAAAACTTGCTTCGTATTTGAAAAGGATGGTATATCAAAAAAAAACTCATGATGCCGCGAATAATGGGGGTTATATTCCTGTAGGGTTGGGGGTGTTTTCAATTCCTTTACACGAATTTAGGTACAGAGGTACAAGGACATGCTATACGTACTGCCGATCTTGTACGAACGCGACGATTTCAAAAAACCAATTCATATATGGTGCAAACTTAGAACTTGAATAATTAGTCCTAACGAACACAATTAACCTGATTTTAAATTTTTACAGGTTTGCAGATCTTAAATTAGGAGCCAGGCCACTGGACAAGCTGGAGTATAACACAGAATGGTGAAATGGATATGGGTTCAAGTACCCGTCGATGATGATGATGATGATGATTGTGGTTGTGTACTCTCGCTGAGTAAGTTAACAAGTATTAACAAGGACACCGATTTGCAAGATATAATACAATTTAAAAAGTATCCATCAAAAAGTACTCAAAACACCCCAATACCACCTAAATGCCCCCAAAAGCACATATGCCACAGTATGACTACGATTATTTACACGTTCCTAATTATAGTCCAGTCAAATGGTACTTACACCTAGCCCTCCTCGTAGGGCCACTATCACTATCCAGGGAAATACTATACTAAGATAGAATATAGAAACACTATCAGCCATCCTAGCCGAGTCAAAATAGCCCTCCTCGTAGGGCCACTATCACTATCCAGGGAAATACTATACTAAGATAGAATATAGAAACACTATCAGCCATCCTAGCCGAGTCAAAATAGCCCTCCTCGTAGGGCCACTATCACTATCAACTAATAGCAACATAATTGTTTCCACTGAAGTGCATTTCAGTGAGGCCTCCTTATCACCATTCTGAAAGTCCCAAAATATTCCCAGCATGGGAAAGTGGTCTAACTCGCATAATATGCAAATTAGCTTCCGCCATAAGGGGTCAAAATTATAAAAAAATGCTCGAATTATACTGTGACGCATATCAAAATGTTCCTGAGTTCATATTGAGCATGAAAATCAATGTTGGATGAAAGTAATTTCATGAAAGTAATTGAGATACGAGTATGTTGCTTACCGTTGCCAGCTCAATTGGCTCACGCTAACTTTGTTACGAACCACTGCACTGCGTGATGGCGTTGGGTAATTTATTCCCAACATTTTACTCAACGTTGGCTCAAACTATGAACAACTGGCAGCCCTACATTTTGGTAAAAATTAACCAACAGAACACCCGTTTGGGTAGTACTTTCCCCAACAATAATACGGTTTGCGTTTTATCTCATAACCTACACTCTTAGAAGTCCCTGTAAATCTACAGCCTTATTACAGGAACCCTATTATGTTTTTGTTTGTTTATATACACTCGGCAAAAGAAGTTCTTGGACACTTAAATTAAATTAATATTTAATAGAATATATATAATTATATATATGATTATAGTAGTTACCAAAAATCCTGTCAAATATATATATAAATTGTATATCAAAATAAGCAGAAAGTAATCCTCTAACAGCTTAACATGGAATTTAGACATGATCACTCATGCATGGCAGATCCCATTCACTTGACAATGGCAAGAAGATTGCAAAAAAATTGGATAATCCCTCCATTCAAATGACTGTAAATGCTCATTTCTTGCAATTTCCTTTTACGCACCTTACCATTGCTTAATGAATGTGCTCAGCCATGCATGAATGCGTACATCTTAATTTCATACAGGCATGATAGAGAATTATTGTCTGCTTATTTTGACATGAAATTGTTTAATTTATATTAAATATGTATGTGAAATATTTGAACTTCAATGAGTGTCCAAGAACTTCTTTTGCCGAGTGTAGGTTGAACCCTTGTTTTTTGCTCGGGAAAGTTCCCTTCAAATGACAGACATATCAGAACTACCTGCAGGCACATCTGTGAATTTACAGGGCGTGTCTGTTTAATTATGAAAACGGAAACACCATTGACGGATATGACGGCCGCCGCCGTTATTACGCTTCCATACTCAAAAAGCAAACTTATCACCCGCTTTACCCTATCTGCTAAAATTGAGCTTTAGTATTTTTAGTGTCAAATTAATTTTTTAAATATTCGAAAAAGAAGAAGTTTTTAACAGATTAATAATTATTTAGCTTACATAAAAGTAGTACTGCCACTGTGCACTGGAACGAGGTTGAATGTGACTCAGCATATTTTCTACAAATTTACAGACAACCTGATGCAGTGACGGTTGTGAGATCACTCCACAGGTTGCATTTTGCAACTAAACAAACGTATAAGGTACCTGTAAATTCTATAACATGACTATTTTTAGACATGCCAGATATTGATCTTTGCATTATATCCGGACATTTTCTGGACATGTCACTCTAAATTTTCATGACGTTATCTCCAAATTCGGCAACCTGTGAATTGTAATGCATTAAACTTGATACATGTTTGTCGCGAATCCATTCTCGCCACGATTGTCGGAGTGTAGTAAACTTGGACGTTGCTGAGTATTAACGTAGATTTAAATAAAGAAATTGGTGTAATTCGAACTTGATTTATTTGCGTGTGTACGCTTGTAATTTATATTAAATGAATATTAATGTTAAATGCAAAGATCAATACTCTGCATGACTATGTTATAGAACTTTACGCGTATAACTTATACGTTTGTTTTTAGTTGCAAAATTTCTAAATTGACTAAGTCACTAGATCATCAAAACCTAGGATTCAGAAAATACCGGGATTTTTGTCTTTCAACAGGAAATGGGATTGAAAATAGACACTAACAGAATTCCTGTCATTTAACTAGAATGGTATTTTGAAAATAACAGTATTCCTGTAATTTGACTGGAAAGGGTGTTTTGAAAATATAAGGAATCCTGTATTTTTTTGACAGGAAAGGGCGCTTTGAAAATAACAGGATTCCTGTAATTGGACAGGAAAGGATGTTTTTAAAATAACAGGATTCCTGTAAATTGACAGTTGGTTTCCTTTAGATAATTTAGTTCTTGTAAAATTACGGGAAGTAAAACAAATGTCAGGAAAATAATCTCCAGAAAATGTCCTGTATTTTGACAGACTTATTTCTAAGAGTGTAAGGTAATTATAATACACGCGGGATAACACCAAATTTAACAGAAAAATACTAGAATTAGAATACGTACTTCAATAGAGTTTGATACTTTCTCTTTTCTTTATTATTCTTCCAATTGCAGTCGTTATCGCCTTCATTGTGTTCGTTATTTTGGGAATACCTATTTGGAGTCTTAGTTTGGGTACGTATTGTTACTATAACTTAACTCCTCATAAAAAGTATCGAGACACTTAAAAAAGATCCAATAATTAACGGCCTTAAAGGGTATGGATTATTATCGAAGCAAATAACCCGGTGCATAATTTTGTTTTGCGTATTTTGACACCTCGATTGTTAAGACACGATGTTGCGGAGCGGAGTTATTGTCATTTTAATGGTCGTAGGTCCACTTTCAAAAGTGACAATCATCCCTGCAGACAATACCGTATGCAGGTTTGCATTTATTATTTTGAATGATCAGGTTTATGCTTTAAACACATGTACAAAACGCAACAAACACCCAGAAAATGAAGGAAAATGTATTCCTTTCACAACACAGATTTATTGTTTTCATTAAACATCAACTTTGCCATGACTTTATCTTTATCCACTATCATTGTCAACAAATGTGTAAAGCATAAATCTGATCATTCAAAACAGTCATGCAAACCTGCTTCTATAGGAATAAAAAACTACAAAGTAGTCAAGTGTTGTTTTAAAGATGCACAATATTTATTATAAAATATCCGACGTTTCGATCAAGAGACCTTTATCACGGGCTGGACCTTATTCTCACCTATACAATGAGATGCAACGTAGCTGCACCTCTTTCATTAACCTGCTTCTATAGGGACGATTGTCACTTTTGAAACTGTACCTACATCCATTGAAATGACAATAACTCCGTTTCTCAACATCGTATCTCAGCAATCGAGGTGTCAAAACTGTACACTGGGTTCTTAGCTTCGATCAATCCATACCCTTTTGGGCCGTTAATTATTGGATCATGTGTAAGTGTCGCGATACTTTGTTTGTGAGGCAGTTTATGTATGGCTCAGTTCATTATTATTCAGTTCATTTTATTCACAATAAATCGCGACAAGTTTGGACACACGATGCACTGACTAAAAGCCGTAGTGCACGATACACATGACCGGGTATAGAAGACACAATTTATGTGTATACGAGGGTCATTCAATAAGTTCTACCTCTTCACTCAAAACATCGCTAATAAGAATGTCAGCCTCATGACATTTGTCCTGAATATAGCCCTGAATCATAGCTAAACATTTATAGTAAATGCTAATTGATACCTATTTCACTTTTGTTATGATGCAATCAAAGCCAGAGAGAGATTTTGGACAACGGACACGGAAAATTACCCGGAAGATAAATACATGTTTTTTTCGTTTTTTCTGCGTATTGTATGATCAGGTATAACCGCCCAATTTAAATATTAAAAATAGAAAACAATGGATGATTTCGGAATATAATATTATAGTATCATGTATAAATCAGATTGAAGGCAATATTAACCTTTGTAGCTTGCAAATAGTATAATATCGACTCGAATATATTGACACGCCTTTAGCATACTGGAATACTGACATTCAGTCAAATGTTCGTGTTACAAGTCAAGCAAAAGTGATGCCTCGAATGTTAAATCTTAACATGATAGTAACTTTATCAGTTTTCCTTATATGCAACATTTAGAATAGTAATCAGGTAGGCCTCGTCAGTGATAGAAAAAATATCTTCGAGAGACTTGAAATATATCCATTTAGTCCTGTATAATGAAGATCTCTTAGTTTCTATGAAAGGCAAATATGACTTTTGCAGCGGTTCTCTAGGGTAGGGTTAAAATTGATGGCTGTCCTGGTTTGGTTCGGGCTAATTAGAGGGTATTTCCCGCCAAAAATATTGTAGTACTAGACTTCGCGGTTCGTGGATTGGGCGGTTCTCGGGTTGGGGGTTTATGGGATGTGTATACTCTTAAAGTTCAGTTATCACAGGTGCCATTAATATTCCAAATCCTCATAATACAGGAACCTCGTGTGCCATTAAATCCAGGTAGGCTACACTTGCGCACACCGACATCCATGTAACATTCCCATTTATATAACAGACATCCCATGATTGGCCTAGGGCCTATCCGAATTGCGACAGTGTTAAACTACAACAATGTACACACTTGCACGCTCAAGGTCTGTGTTTGATTCCTGGCGCATGCAGACTTAAGCCCCCCCCCCCCCCCCCCCCCCCCTCTTTGACTCTTTTCATCCTGATCATGCATGCATAGTTTAACTCATAAAAACCGTGACAAAAACACGCCATAGAGTTAAAGATATATGCCTTCGTAGTCAGAGTTGACCTCATGA
The DNA here is from genome assembly GCA_035610835.1 of Ophiura sarsii. Classification (NCBI taxonomy): domain Eukaryota; kingdom Metazoa; phylum Echinodermata; class Ophiuroidea; order Amphilepidida; family Ophiuridae; genus Ophiura; species Ophiura sarsii. The sequence continues at coordinate 76,149,733 of CM069446.1, forward strand.
TAGTGTTGTGACGCTAAATTTATATTGATATTATTAATAGTATTATTAATTCTAGATATTTCCATATCTAGAATTCAGGCCATGATTGACTTGAAATGGCAACACCGTACTTCCGTATTCTGAATCCCATTCGGTCTACGCGCCAATATCTCTGACCAATTCAAGTCTTCGTGCCACGCTGACAACACCTCATAAGTTTAGGCCATATAGTTTTCTATTCACACAACAGGACTGGTGAGCTCTGAATTACAGAAGCTCACGATTGATGCGTGTCATGTCATTTCTTTAGGATAGTCTAGATGCTGGGTGCTGTGTTCGTTTATAATATGAGTAAGTGAACTATTTATGATGAATTAATAAAATGTATATATAAATAACTTGGAAGCTATATCCGTTATATTCATTCTGTGTGTTTTGATCCCCTCTCCGCCATGCGAGTATTTTCCCTAAAACCACGTCACAATATCTGGTGGAGAATTCCGTCTTTTTTTGATATTCCTATATCAATGTTTATATTATTCCGGTCAATTTACCAGCCCCCTTCATTTTGAATAATTAGGACTGTAGCTACAAAGTTGTATATGTATTTTGTTGTTCATCGCATCCAGTGTCGACGACTATAACTCAGCGTGGTGAGATGGTTTGAATTCAGGTAGCATTTTGTTGGTATGCACTGCTGAAATTTAATTATATGTCTATTGAAATTTGTTTTATAGACCCAGAAAGGTCTATTAAAATTGTGTTTAAAATAGTATACACGAAATACATGTAGTATGGCCTATCAATATTTAGGTCTTATTTACGCTGGCAATAATGGGCGCATTCTACATGTTCAACGTGGCAAGTCGATAAAGTCTTTTATATACATGTAATTGTTCCGATTTGCAAGTCTCTGATAATCTGGTTCAAAAGTGCATGACCACGGTCTGATATCCATTGATAAATTTTTTAATCCGAGATTGAAATTCTCGAGCGCGGTAAAATTCTATTGTGTAGATTTTATAAGCTCTTCTACTGGACAGGTGCGTTTCAGACAGACACGACAGACACGATGTAAATGAGCTCTTTTCATGATTATAATCACAATTTCAAAAGCATTTGCCATGAAATTCTAAAATAAAAAGGCATTTGATGCAAATAATATATCTAATATTATCTGTGAACTTCATGACATGTTGTATTTTCACACATACCCGAATTCAAGAAACACTTGAAACTTGAAACTAAGGCCAAATCCACGGTAAATTATTCACTTTTGAAGAATCAGGCACCAATTTTATCCATAGTATCATAATTTTCATAGGCTTTTGTAACTAGAAACTTGCTTAAAATATTATAAAATTATTAGTCCGGTCAAGTGAATGGTTATAATATAGCTGCCCGAATCTGGTCTCGAGCTAAATTCTTTCGTAGCGTCGATGAGTTGTTACTGATCGCATGGTTCGCGTTCAGACAGGGTCGTACGTGATTGCTTCAAGTTAAATTTTAGACTTGGTATTCTGGTTTATTTCTTTTTTACTAAATCAAGCATTGTTGTTCCAAAATAAATAAATAACGTCTTACAGTATTATTTAAATTCATATTTTCATAATATCAAGTAAAAACAAACCCGAACGTATGAAATTATTATGTTTCTGAATAATCATAACTAAAGCCCAACTAAACTTCTGCCCTTGCATGAAATTGATGAAAAATGTCATGATCAAAAAGAAAATGTATTATTTAGTTGTGGGCAAGAAAACAAATCGGGGGGGGGGGGGTAATATGCGCAGAAATATTTTAAATGTGTGTAAAACTTGCCTGAATTTGCTCTGATTTCGACTTTTCCGACCAATTAAGCTAGTTTTATCCCCCAAAATGTTAAAGAGTTTTTGGGACAAAATAGAGTGGGGTTGTGCTGAATTTTGGGGAGGGGAGACCAAATGTCATGACTTGGAGCTTGGAGCCCCCCCCCCCCCCCTCGTAATGTCGTTATTTAAAAAATGGCAATGTTAGTGATTTAATTATAATTAACTTGTAACATGTTGATATTTCGCATGACATGAGGTGGGAGAAAGTTTATGAGCAAGGGAGATCATTAAAAAATGCAATAACCAATAAATACTACCAGGATTGATTTCAGTGATGTGCGCATTATATTGAAGTGGTGGTGGGGGCACCTTTTTTAACATTCCCAAACAGTTCAAACCAAATCCTTACAGTGATTACATGTAGTATATCAACTGCACTGTTTCCATGGCGTTCAAAAGTGATGCTTTTTCCTGAAATTTAGCATAGGCCTAACTGTTTTTATTGTTCTGGATGTAAATATTACCACTCAGTCTCATATGGGCTTGAATTGCATAAGTGAATCAATGAAATTAAACCCAAGTAACGAAATTAACAAACTGGGTGGTATTATGTGAATAATGCAAACATAGCAATATTTCCTGATGATCGACAATTATTTGTTTTGAAATTTGAATTATATAGTAATGACTATAGGAATTAAGTTTTATTATTATTAAGTTTTTATCATAAAAATGTTCTTGTAAGCCTACAGCAAGTCAAGTCAAAGCAACAATTAAAATTAAAACTATCCTGACTTCTTGTTTATCTTCATTATTAAAATAAATTTAATCATCCATCAGTCACAAATTAACGTATAATACATGTATATTTTTTTTTAAGAAATTGAATTTTTCTAAAAATCATTGCACTAGCAGTGACCGGCTGCAACTGTCAACAAACAATGTAATAGCCTAGATGGATGGTTTTGATAAGAAGCATGCAGGCATGTCACATCATCATAATTAAATGAACAGAATTTTTAAGACAAAAGTTATAAGGAAAAAAGGCGTACATTTTGCACACAAAAAAAGACTGTATGTTAAAATCATCATGTAGTAGATAATACTTTTATTTTAAGTTTAATTACTATGTACTAGCCTACTATGGCTTAGGCTCAGGCCCGTAAGCAGTAATTTGTTAGGGGGTGGGCGTCTTTTCTGGAAAAGGTACATTGGTACCCTAAGATTCGTAAAAGGTTGCCCCCCCAAAAAAAAAAAATCAAAAGAAAATTAGTCCTCTCAGAAAATGTTGAGAGGGTGGGGGGGGGGGGGGGGGGGGGTATAGGACATATTTGAGTCCAAAACGGTCTTTTTCAGATTTCCCACCCCACCGGACGCCCCCTAGTCTTACTCTTCGTATAGCCTGTTTAGGCTATACGAAGAGTAAGACTAAGCTATTATAAAGTCATGAATGAAGCCATTGCATTATTTGATTTTGTAAGCTATGATACATATCACGGTATACGGGGGATCGTAAGTTTCGTTTCCTGACCGAAAATCGGTGAAAATCAGATTCGTTTTTCTCATGAAATAGAAATAGTCGGGCATCAATGTTTTTGATATGAAATTAATGCTTAGAATTCCGTTAGTACGATAATCGCTCTTAAAATATCGTACGAATTTGAGTCCGGTCAGGTGAATGGTTACAAGAAAAAGTCACGAAAGTTGTTAAATTCTAAAATTAGCGATAAAATCATTGTTTGTGGACCAAATATGTCAGATTTGGCATCATATTATAGAGAAAATTACGAACAATCCACATATTTCGCCATCATGGCTGCCAACTAACCCTACCTCAATTAATTCAGGGAAAACAAACTTCTCGTAAGGTTTTAGCGCAAGGGTGACATCCTGAAATCGATCTTTGCGTGGGTTAGAAATCGGTAAGGTCACTCATTGAAAGCGATACCTGCGTGCTGACTGCATACAGCCAGTATGCAACCACACGAAAAGTCGTTCCTTTTCTAACCCAGCAAAGCGACCCGGAAGTATTCACCCGTAACGATACTGCTTCGCAGTCATAGTTGACCTCGTAATAGCACGATGTAAATGAGCTCTTTTCATGATTATAATCACACATTTCAAACACATTTGCCATGAAATTGTAAAATAAAAAGGCATATTATGCGAATAATATTAATCTAATATTAGCTGCGACTTCATGACATGTTGCATTTTCGGTGCAAATTATTGTCATCACACACAGCCGAATTCGAGAAAAACTTGACGAAACTAAAGCCAAATTAACAGTAAATATTCCCTTTTTGAAGAATTAGGCACCAATTGTATTGATGGTATCATAATATTCATAGTCTTTTGTAACTAGAAACATGCTTAAAATATTATGAAATTATTTAGTCCAGTCAAGTGAATAGTTAATAAAATGGGTGTCCGAATCTGGCTCGAGCTATATTCATTTCGTACCGTCGTTGGGTTGTTGATGAAGTGTTTAAATCTCTTGAATAGAATTAGTTTCGCTTGATAGCTCAGATGGTAGAGCGTTAGACTGAAGAGCGAGAGGTCCGGGGTTCGAAATCGATCCTTCTGCTCTGCACAATTTCATATGATATTTTTTTTCTCGTCAAAATCATTTTTCACAATTTCATCACACAAAATGCATAAATTCGGACGTTTTCATTGCAAAAACGGTATTTTTTCCCCAAATTTCTAATGAATTCAAACGCGGGCATGAAAATGAAGCGAATCGAAGCGAAGCGAAAATCGGTGAAAATCAAACTCGGTTTTTCTTATCAAAAAAGAAGTCGGGCATCAATGTTTTTGATATGAAATTAAAGCTTAAGATTCCGTTAGTACGGAAATTGCTCTTAAAATATCGTACGAATTTTAGTCCAGTCAAGTGAATAGTTACAAGAAGCAAAGTCACGAAAGTTGTTAAATTCTAAAATTAGCGATAAAATCACTGTTTGTGGACCAAATATGTCAGATTTGGCATCATATTATAGAGAAAATTACGAACAATCCACCTACTTCGCCATCATGGCTGCCAGCTAACCCTACCTCAATTAATTCAGGGAAAACAAACTTCTCGTAAGATTTTAGCGCAAGGTTGACATCCTGAAATCGATCTTTGCGCGGGTTAGAAATCGGCAAGGTCATGCATTGAAAGCGGCCTGTTGCGTACTGACTGGCATATGACCACAAAAATTGTTCACTGTTACCGTATTGCCCTTTATAATGCTTTGGCGCGAGTTTTAAAAGCACGGGTCTTTAAAAACAAAACAGGATTCGCGCGTAAGCCGCCGGGCAAAGAATAAAGGTAACTATAGTAGATTCATAAACTCTGGCGCATCGGTATCGATTTTGGATCTAGTCCATTGGGCGTTAGAGGAACCCATTTTGACCAATGATGAAACAGCGGTACTTTCATAGATGTTATCATCATGATTATTTGCGCTCCATATAAATCAAATGCTATTTATGATAGTGTGGCTTTATGAATAGGGCTGATCATATAGCTTTACAATCACGACAACCAAAAACTTATCCAGCAGCTTCAATGTGTTATCCCTTTGGAAGCGGTTACCACAATAAAAACAAATCGACCATCATCGACCGTATACAGGTTTACCTATTCATAATTTAGTGGATACTTTTTACTATTTTCCGTTTTTATTATGCACGTGGAATAAAGGAACATTAAAATGAAAATAACAGGTATACGTATTTATTTGCGAGAAAAAAACGGAACATAATTCAATAATCATTTTTTATATACCTAGGTACAAAACCATTTGTCCTAATTAAATGGAAAAACAGTTATATCAACCAAGATACGGATTATAAACGTTACTTTAAGTATTTCTGGCTATGAGACCACCTTAATACCTTTATCAATTTATCTGAATAACAATACATTTCTTTATCGTTATGCCGATAATCCAACCGCAAGTTCCCTGTCACTAGGTACATAGTGGTGACTACATCACAGTAGTACATGCACACGAAGACACCGTATTAACCTTGCATATTACGATTAAATTCGAGTGCCTCCCCCCTCTTTTACTTCTGTTACCTCTTTACTGAAATGGTATATCGCTAAAATCGGCCAGTGTCTGCGAATCGACTATAGCCCCGTTTTGCCTGGTGTGACGTCACCTGTAAAGTAAATATATTTGATACTTGGTCAAATTGTGTTTTTTTAAAAATACAAAGCATTGTCTTCATACCGATTTTATACAAGATAAACCACCCATGCGTTACATCTGTGCGTTGAGTGTTCCCTGCACGGAGTTTATTCCCTTTTATGTTTGGTCAAACTAAGTTCATTTACAGTTATATATTTACATTTGGGATTGTGCAATAGGTATTTCTATGCTGCCTGTTGATCCAAAATACCTGCAAACCCTTTAAAAAGCAATTATATATCAAGTGTATAAACACCGAAGAAAACTTCAGAAGAGAGGGTTTTTTTAATTTATTGTTCATTGGTAAATTTTGTTTCTTTTTTCATATTGTCCAATTTCTATTTTTAAGATTTATGAGCAGAATTGAAAATAGCAACTGCAATAAAATGAGTTTATTGATGAATATGCAATTAAGAAACAGACTCCCAAATTAAAAAAAACAGCATAACTTTAAATGAACTTAGTTTGACCAAACATAACTTGTTATTTCGGAGAATAAACTCCATGCAGGGAAACTTCCATACAACGCCCAAATACTCCATGCAGGGACAACTTCCACAAAACGCACAAATGCAACTCAAGGATGGTTTATTGCTCAAATCTGTAAAAAGGGTTCTGACCACACTCTTTTCAAAGCTTTGTATTTCAATACAATTGGACTCACAATTTCACCAATTATAATAAAAAGAAAGGGCACAGGACGACCTGAATCAAGCCAATATCGGAAGAGAAATATGAATCACATCATGTGAAAACATGAGAATTTTCCTAACTTGCAAAATTCTCTTTATAATTCTGACATTATCATACCTGCCTAAGAAATATGCTTTATTCCGTAGAAATATAAATCTTAAAAGTGAACCCTTTCTTAATTTCTAATATCGCTAGAACAATCCTTCTATTATATTTTGACTTGGATTGTTACATTTGACATTCAAAACTTTGAACATACGACAACCGCAATTACTTTGTTATCATCATATTTCGGTCGGTTGGGTAGGGGTTGAGAGCGGTAGGGGGGGGGGGGGGGGGGGGGCGTGTAAGAAATTTGATAACGAGGGAGGTGGTGGTCGAGTCGGACAATATCAGAACATGGGGTGCCGCCGAGTAAGAAACTTGAGAGCGGTGGGGCCGAGTGGACGCGTCGTCCTCAAAACCGCCGTAAAAGAAAAATCGAGTTTTTTAAACAATTGTCAAAATATTTCTCAAATTTCAACGACACCAACGGAAAAACATTTTTAAACGAATTAAAAAACAAACATTGACGGAACCTTACCAGACGTTGTTGTCGTCCAAATGCTATGGACATAACGGTTTATAATTCCACCAATGCGGGCGTACGTTTGATTCGGACGGTATTTGAATATGATATGGTACATTTTCCTAAATTACATTATGCAATGTTTCAACACTTTTGTGTGAATATTGCCTCGTTTACTATGCCAGTATCACAATCAATTACAGGCACATACATATAGAGAACACTCAAATCTCATTGAAGTGGTAAAAAAGGGGTCAGCTTACAAACTTGTCACATTTGCTTATTTTTCAGTCGACTACTTTCATGTTTCCGGAAGATGAACTAGAACAATTACGCTTTATACAAACAACGACAATGCATACATCAAGGTCAAAGTGCCATTTTGTCTCTCAATTCATCCGTGTTCAGATGCTGCATCCATGTATCGTGTATGCTATAATGGGATTTTTGTATTTCGTCGTTCTTTTTGTTTACTTTAACACAGGTTCCTCAAACAAAGATGAGTGTCCTCTGGACTCCGCAATAATACCAATACCAAAATACCTTATCACTATGGGGACTTTCTATTTTCTTGTTGAGGGGTTACTTGTGGTCTGTTTGTTCATGAGATCTCACGATTACCTCTGGATAGTATTGATTCTGTTCCTCATACTCGGAACGTTTCTTTTCATTTGGGCATGTCTTGGTAAGTCCATCTTCATTTTGAAAACTGACTAGAAGTATATACATATGCAAATATATTATACGATTTTAGAATTATAGAAAAACAAGCAAACAATGAATTTACACAATGGATTTAGTCATTCTTCAAGATCAACAGTTTTAATAATGCTATCTTTAAAGGGATACACAGTGGTGCTGAAGACTTTATTGTTTTATATAATTTACTTCAGAATTTAAGATGAACAGTAAGAATGTTCATTTTTGCTGTTACCACTCACGAAATCACGAAAGCAGCCTTATGCCCAGCATATTTATATTGTGACTGTTTATAGCTAGGGAGCACACATGGTTTTGAAACACATTGAAACACATGTGACCTTCTACCCAAAATAAGGTCAATGGTCAATTAACCACCCAAGTTGGCAAGAATGTCCACTTATAGGCTGTAATTCTACCTATGTCAAAGAACACATTTGGTACTTTTCTCCCTGTGTCACCAAGACTGGTACCGAAAAAAACCTATGCTCCCCAACAATGAGTGTAATAGTCTTGTCTAGCCGTAGATCAGAATCTTTTAATCGACGTTTTGTCATATAAAGAGGGCTGATGTTTCTGAATCCTTGCAAGTGTAAGTTCATACAGCCAGTACAAATTTACAAATCTCTGTGTTATGAAAATTGAGGGCGCACATCACGGCGTGTACCTTTTTTATCTACCTGTAAATGAATAACAACAGAAACTATTGAACATCCTCGATGTACATGTATAAATCATAATGCATATATAAAAGGAATGGTCTTTACTATTTTTTCTTCATATCTTCACCGTTGTCTCATCACATTTCAGGAGTTTATATTCATCAGAAAAACAATTCTGTCAGAAATGATGTACCAACGGATCCCGATTACTGCAGTGTTCATGTTTGGAAAGAATTTTCCGCAATAGCGTATATTGTGATGCCATTCTCTGTACTGTCTATTGTAGGTCTCTTCTTGTGTCTGGCGTTTTGTGGTGACAGTAATCGTATAATGGCTATTATTGATTAGATTAATAAAAAATGATACTTTTGATTGCTATACTACTATATATGACATACGAACCAAGTAAAATACATTATGCATAATGGCGACGAAAAAAACACACCTTTGTACGGGCACCCGACCGACCCATTTTTTTTAGAAATCGGTGAAGAAGAAAAAAGTTCACGTGCAAATGAATACCGACCCAATACATTTTGCTTGCTTGTTTACAGACTTCTTTGAATTTTTCAGATTCTTGAGATTTTTACGGTAATTTTGAAGGGAGAATAATAAGAAAAAAGAAGCCTTGCCCGTACACTATAGAGTTTTTTCGTCGCCTAAATGAGAGTTACGTTTACGATGATCCGAAAATAGTTTTACTTCACCGGTCGCGCTCACGGGAATTGAAGTGAGACACAGGCAAATGTTGCCAAGTCCGAGAACATCCACAGTTTCCTACTTTCAATATTATTTCACCGTGAAATTCGAATAGATAGGCTACGGCACGATTTAGAGAATAAGGAAATGGACATTTTATTCAAAATCACCCTCATTTCTCACTTTTCTTTTTAAATCAAACCTGAGATAATTTAAACTTGAGACATATATCACATATACACATGTACAAAACAATTGAATTTGTTCACAAGGGTCATTTTTGCAGCCTCCTTACTTTTCATATCTTACTATAATTTGTCTTATGTTGTATCGGTGTATGTGTAGATGTATGTGGGGGTGTAGGGGTTGTATGTATATGTATGTATCCTGAAAAGGCTCTCTCATTTTGCGTCTAAAAGTCGCGAACGATGCACTGATACAAGATGATGACTTGACACGGGTTATAAGCTATAAATGGCCGAAAACCGTACAGAATTGACCAAGATATGGGCAAACGAACAAAAATAAAACGTAATAAATCATATTTTTTCAATAGTTAGTTTTTCAAATCCTCACTTGTTTCCTCACTTCACTTCCTCAAACAAAAGAAGTGAACATTGTCACAAGGGTCTTTCGGTATTTTAATCTGATGGTGTGATACTTTTGATACAGTAACATGCAGTATCAGTGCAGTTTTATTCTTTCTATCTCTATCAAAATAAATGGAACAAAATTTTTGATTATTTGTGACAATTTTGACGAATTATGTTTTGATATGTTGTATATGAATTAATGATAAATATAAACATGAATATTCATAGTAAAAAGTTTAGATTTCAAACATCACAATTTGAAATGATTAAATGATATTTGTAACATGTCGATCTTTTTTGTTTGTTTTTGTTGATATGCTAAATGATAAATGATATATTTGATGTTTTGAATGAATGATACGGTATATGATAAATGTGTAAAATGATAAATGAAAATCAATTTATCGCAATTTTTTTTTTATTTTTAAAAACCACCAAAACCCTGAAATGAGGACACGCTTGGTTTGTCGCCTTAAATTTAGCATAATGTTTATATTTAAAGGTAGATGACCCGATCACATTTTCGTAACACAGAATTATTTCAAACATACGGAGATTTTCATATCATATGAAAGCTCGTATTTTTCTCATCATCATACTGAAATTTGACAGCCTAAATCGGTATAATTACGGAGAAATCGATGAAATAACGTCGAATTACCGCAAATGGTGGTAACCACCGATATAGTTTGTGTACTACTCAATGGGTACAGTTCACGGCATCTTGTGCGTCTAAAATAAGAACCATTAGAGCTATGCAACTCAAACTTTGGAACACGACTTTTTTAAGGATGACCTTTCATGTAAAATAAAAAAACTTCAAGTTGAAAATCGGAAAATCTACCTTTAAAGGCATATGAATCATGGCAATATTTTACATGCGAAGTTCATCAGCTATTTTTGATATAACCACCCCAATTTGCTCTTTCTTTTTGAAGCTGTATTGAGAAGGTAATTTTGAAATTTAAGTTTGTTTTCCATAAAGAGGTTTATTCAATGTCGTACTATTTTGTTCATATTTTTGGCAAAAGCACGAGTGTTTTCAAACACTGTGAAGATATGAAAAATAATAGTAATTCAAAATTACACTCAAACACGTTTTGACTTAAATGAAATGCCATGACATGGCTTGATTATGAATTTAATTCATATGATTCAAGAAACATTGAAAACGTATTTTTGGGATGCATGATACTTATTACATTGTTTATATTAGTATACATTACGTATTATAATTTGATTAATTGTATATATGATTTCAAGAAGTAATAAAAGCACGAGTGTTTTCAAACACTGTGGAAACGTAAAAAACACAAAAAACCCACTTCCCTCCAATCAGACTCAATATACTTTGTGCGATAAAGAACCACGCACCCACCGTTTATATTGAACATCCTTTTTTCTCTTTCCAGCCCGTTTAGGCCTATAGGGACTTTTTATTTTATGACATACAACAATAAATTAACAAAATCCAAAAATAACACTACAAAAATACATCAAATACAGACAAGGCATCAACATTCAGACGCCACAAGTGCCAGACAAAGTTTTACTATTATATAGGCACATAATGCTATTTTTTTAAAGAATACTTTATGAATACAATATTATGAAAACAATATCCCCCATCATTTGTTATGAGATGCCATTCGTTTATTCCTTTCTGCAATAGCTTTCTCAGATTTTTCAGTCATTTTTCACCAATGGTTTAAAGACATAAATACTGAGTTTCTTTTCTTCAACTCTGCATCTATAAATATAACGTTTTGCCAAAAGAATAATTATATTTTTGAACTCTTCATTAAATAAGCCAAGACATATAGGCCTATTCTGATAATTCATTGATAAAAGATATTTAGCCCAGTTTCATCAATGCACTAAGATTGCTCTAAAAATCTTTTGTTACATTACACTCCCACATGAGATGTTTTACAGTTTCTCTATTCACTTTGCAGAAACTACATATATCAGTTTCTTAACTAAAAATAAGTTGTTGGTAGAATATTATGAATATAACAAAACTGGAAATATCTTGTATATGAGTCCATACAGCATTTAAAAGCTAATGAGTACCCTTCCTTCCAGTCATTAATTGGCTGTGACAAATTGATATCAAATTGCGCCTTGCCTTCCCAGTACTGCTTCGCATTTAGTATTACATGGTACCTTATCTTTTCATAGGAAAATTTACAGACTCTTCTTGTTAATAAAATATCCGTCATCAGCTGTTCGTTCCTCTCATAATTACCAGTCAATGATCGGATTCAATTAAATCTTAATTTTGGAATTTTACCATATAATTTTATCAACAATCTCGTACTTTTTACGTAACTTCAACCATCCTTTCAGAATATCTTTCAAAAAACAGTTGCTTATTTTGTTAACATTTAAATCACACACGTTAGCTGGCTCACATTGCCAAATCCAATCACCACCAATTTTCTTAATTTCATTATCAAACAAAATCTTCCACTTGCCCTCATTATTAGGGTCAACAAACCTTTTAACCCATGATATTTTAATAGCATCTCTATAATCATAGATGTTAGTCATGTTCAAACCACCTTCATCAACTTTATTGTACATGGTGTCCCTGTTTATTTTGTCTTGTTTACCATTCCAAATAAATTTGAATAACAACTTCTCAATTTTTTTCAAAAACGAATCAGGAGTATTTGGTAGAACAGATAATAAATATGTGCGCTGAGAAATAGCTAAAGATTTGATAACTAACACTCTGAACATCTACATTGAACATCTACACAATAATTTAAAACAAATATTTAAATAAACGAACCTATAATGTAGGTAGTCTATAGCATTATTGCATAAATATATCTTTAAAGATACCATGAAACAAACAAAAAAACCACAATAAAAACCACCAAAAAAAACACACACAAAAAACCACAGTATCAAAGCAACCAGAAAGTACGACAACACCTTGCAACATATAGGCGCACTATACACCTAACACAAAAAGTTACGGACCTGGTACTTTGATGTTGGCTAATCCAAAATCAACACACAATCAATACCAGAAATATATATTAAATGTGCAAATTATCTTCTCCGTACTTTGATACATCATCCACAGAAAACTTGAGTGGCTAGTTTTAAAGTTATGGTGATTTAAATGACTACAATAACGAACACAAAGTTGTTGCACTAAATTATGATTCTATGGGATAGCATTGCTTAGTGTGTGATACGCAGTGAAAATTTAAACGTGTGTGTGTAAAGACGCTCTGTCGATGCCTGTTACTAATCCAGATTCCTGACTGGTTCAGATATTGCACAGTGGACAATATATATTAATGATAACCCATAGAAATGTAGTTCTAGTGCAACTTTGTTGTACAGTGCTCAACAAAAGAAGGTCATACACAGCTATGCTTGGCAATTGAAATCATCATAACTTTAAAAGTATCCATTCGATTTTAATGAATGAGGCATCAACTAGGGAGAGAACGTTTACATATTTAATGTATATCTCGAATTTTGGTACTAATTAGTGATTGCTCTCAGCACATCAAAGCACCTGGTCTCAAGGGCGTCCCCAGCGGGGTGGGGTGTGACACCCCCCCCCCCCCCATTCATCAAATCTTTCGGCAAAATCTGCCCCATTCATCAAATCTGTCGGCAAAATCATGGTACACACGTGCTTCCGTCCGTGCATTTACGATTTTGACCATGCATTTTTTCGGCGGTTTTAAGGAAAATGTCATTGCTACCCACCCCCACACACTTATCAAGATTTCAGCTGCTGGGAGTCTGTAAAACAAATTGTCGGCAATCGGAACCTCTACACCCCCTCCCCCCACCCCCACCCCCATTCAAAAGGGTCGGAGGACGCTCCTACATGGTCTGGAGCTTTTTGTGTTAGGTGTATACCACCAACAGGGGGCTAGTGAGGATTCAGAGAGAGGTTATAAAATCCCCACTTTTCTGTACCCTCTAAGTCGAATTCTATATTAGGCCTACAAGTCAGATATATTACGTTGGAGCCAACGGACCATGTTCGCAGCTCCATCTAATGAGAAAATGAAACCGTCAACAACGTGGTTAAACTGTGTATTGTTATTCTGATTAAATCTAACTAATCAAGTTTTGAATAGCAAATTGTCAATAACATTAACATTTCCCCTTTACGTGGATTACGAATCTTCATTTCATCGTAATTTACGATGAAATGAAGATTCTATATTCATTCTTAAACTAAGCTGAAGAATTTGATATACTTCACGATTGTAAAATAACCTTTTTGTTTCCCTTTGTGTTTGTGTTTGTCTTTTAAAATATTCCACCGTGAAATGATACGTAATTGATGAAAACGGATCACACAAAGGATTCATGGCGTGAGATGAATCGGAAAATATTCAACATTCAAAGCACTTCTTATTTTGATAATCGTACCTTCGGTGAAAAACCTTTCATTTCGTATTGCAATCAGGGGAAATATGAATTCAAATTCATGTGGTGATTTCGTACCTTCGATATGGTTCTCCCAGAACTTAATGTTCTTGGGACTCCCCTGTCGAAGCCTGCTTACCGTGGTTCGATGTTTTGATCTGACTAATTTGCATCTTCCTCGGAGATGCGGGCATTCCAAACTGAAGTATTTCTAATATTTCAAACTAGAAACACGGGTTACCCTGACGTGACGTCACCCCATGTCACGCGCCAGCTCGTCACCCAAATTTCGCTTGGACACCTCGCAAGTAATCCAAACTACTTCTGCTTTTTATCGCAGTGGGGTCGGGCGGCCGGGCGATCAAAACATCGAACCACGGTAAGTAGGCTTCGACAGGGGAGTCCCAAGAACATTAAGTTCTGGGAGAGACTCCCCTGTCGACCTGCTTGCCGAATGGTTCGATGTTTTGATCTGACTAATTTGCATCAACCCAGTTTAGCACAGAACACTGGAGGAGGTGCGTAAAAAGCCAGCCACCGTGTGTATTATTTATTAATTTGGAGGATCAGATCTTGAAAGGCCCACATCATACTGATGTCAGAACCAAAAAATCGAACCAAGGTGAGCTTAGCTTCAGTCTAGCGTTTTTTCTCAAAACCCAAGAAGCCTAGCTCAAACCTACAAATAAATAACTGATAGACCAACTAACCTATTTTTCGTGGATTTCTGCCTGCAACTGGTCCGGGTAGAACCGTGCGGGCGAATTGGCCCCTGAGCGAGTTTCCGTTAATGCTCCTGTAGTAGGCAGCGGAAAACGTTGAGGCGGCTTTCCATGAAACAGCCTCGCATATTTCCCTCACGGACAACCCCCGGTGGTAGGCCCATGAGGTAGCAATGCTACGAGTAGAGTGTGCCGTAACACGCTCGTCATTTATAATTGCATTGGAGTCTTTGACTACCTGAACCAGCCAACGAGCTATTGTACTTTTCGCCGCGGGCTTATGTGGCTCGGAGTGCGTCAAAAATAGTTGATCATTGTTTTTACCTCGCACTCCGGACGTCCTATCTGAGTAATACCTTAGACAGCGAACGGGGCACCATAACCTATCATCGTGCACAGATGAACCCGCACTGAGAGAGGGAAGGTAAAGGGTGGAGTACGAGTGTGAACTAGTCTCGTTCTTGGTTACAAAGCCAGGAACAAAAGACATCGTCACACCCGCGCGTGAAAGAGACATAGATGAATATGACAATGCATGAAGTTCAGAAGACCTTTGCGCAGAGGCAAGGGCCACGAGAATAACAGTTTTAAGAGTAATATATTTGAGGGTCGCTTTCGCCATAGGCTCAAAAGGCGGACCCTTAAGGTACTCGAGAACAGTGTTAAGTTCCCAGGCAGGTACGATCTTCCTGACTGGGGGTCTCTCGTTGAACATCCCCTTCAGTAAAAGACTGATCTCACCGCCGTCATTGACAGTGGATCCGTCCTCAAAACCTACGTGGACTGACATGATCGCGGACTTATAATTCCGGACAGTAGCTGCCTGGAGTCCTGAATCAAACCTCTCAGTTAAAAACAGCGAAACGCTGTTTACATCTGCTCGAGTGGGAGAGATATCTCTCTCAGAACACCACTCATAGTAGGGAGCCAAACGCTTAGTGTAAGTCTTGAGCGTGGATTGGCGTCGACCCGAGGCGACCAAGCCTGCAGACCTTCGAGAAAAGCCTTTCTCCTGGCATCGTTGCCGGATAATGGCCAAACAGTCAACCGTAGGTGCTCGTTTGGAAGGAATTCGCCGTGAACTCCTTGCCTGAGCAGGTCCTGAAGTGGAGGTAGCAACATGGGGCGACCCACAAAAAGATCTACCATCGGTCGAAACCACACGTGTTTCGGCCAGAAAGGGGCTATGAGCAGGACGTAACAGTCGTCTCTTGCCACCTTTTCTACCACTTTTGGAAGCAGCGAGATTGGAGGGAAGGCGTAAGCCGTCAGTCCCTTCCAATCCACTGACAGAGCGTCTCGGGTCGCGAGTCCGAGAGCAATACACCGGTAGCTGTTTGTTCTGGTATGACGCAAACAGGTCGATCGCTGGGTGACAAAATCGTACAAAGATTGTCTGTGCTATCTGAGGTGCTAACGATATCTCCGTGGGCCCGGACGTTCGTCCCCTGGAGAGATCGTCTGCAAGGATGTTCGTGACACCCGCGATGTGAATCGCCCGCAGAGTGATCTGGTGATCTCGACACCATGTGATGAGTCTCATGGTGTGGCAACAGCGGGTGGGAGATCTTGTCCCGCCCTCCCTGTTCAGGTAAGCTACCACTGTCGAGTTGTCCGTCTGGACAAGGACACTGTGTCCCTGTAGTTCGGACTCGAACCATAGGAGAGTCTTCTCCACTGCCCAAAGTTCGAGCAGATTGATGTGTACCTGAGCCTCTATGCTTGACCACCGGCCGAAGGCGCGGTTGTCTAGCAAATGGCCTCCCCAGCCCAACAGAGACGCGTCTGTCGTGATGACACGACTCGTCGGCGGGGATGGAAAAACCATCCCCACTGTCAGGTTGGCAGGTTGGTACCACCAAAGGAGTTCCTCTTTGATCAGGTCTGAGATAGGAACCATCCTGGACACTGAGTGAACGCTTGGCTTGTAGTGCGCCAGCAGGTGAATCTGAATTATCCTCATGTGGAACCGACAAAGCGGGATCAGATCTACCATGCTGGCCATAAGGCCCAATACTTTGAGCCAAGCTACCGCCGGCGCTACACTCGCTTTCGCAAGGATGCGAGCGCAAGCAGCCATGTTGTTTACTCGTGCCAGGGAAGGCATAACCCGACCCTTCGATAGGTCTAGTCGTGCCCCGAGGTATATCAGAGACTGTGTCGGAACGAGACTGGACTTCTTGTAGTTCACTACAAAGCCCAGTCGCGTAATCACCTGGATGACTAGCTGTATGTGGTGCGCTGTCTCTTCTCGAGACTTCGCATACACCAGCCAGTCGTCCAGATACTGACAAATGCTGACGCCCCGCGTCTCAAGTAAGCTCCCACCTCTCTCACCACCCGGGTAAACACCCTGGGCGCTGTGGAGAGGCCGAAGGGCAGACATGTGAACATGTACGCCTGGTCTTGTACTTGGAAACGCAACAATTTCTGGTATTTGGGAGCAATCGGAACGTGAAGGTAAGCATCCTTGAGGTCCAAGGAAGCTGCCCAACAGCCCTTGATCGGGCAGCGGAGGACGGAGGCCAATGTTTCCATCCTGAAACGCTGAGGTTTGATAAACCCGTTCAGCGGCTTCAGGTTGAGAATTGGTCTCCAGTCGCCTGTCTTCTTTGGTGCTAGGAAGAACGTAGACCAAAAACCCCCGTGGAACGGGGGGAAGACTGGGACTATAGCCCTCTTGTCCCTGAGGGACGCTACCTCGTTCAAGAGGAGTGAACGGAGTACTCTGTCGGCAGGCAAGTGAGTTTGCCTGCGACGCGAGTGCAGCGGCGGGGTGAGAGTAAACTCGATCTTGTAACCCCGCTCGACCGTCTCCAGTAGCCAGTTGGACGGCGAAATGGTGATCCATTCCGCGCTGAACTGAAGCAAGCGCCCGCCCACCGGTGGATACGAGTCCACCGGTGACACCACTGTCTGCAGAGCAGCTAAGAGCTCCCCGGACGAGTGGATGGCAGGCGCCGCACCCTCAGGAAGAAGACTTCTTACCAGAGGTCCTCGAGCGTTTACTGCCCTTGGACGCTGCTGGACCAGTTTTTAAATCAGAACGAGTTTACAAACTGTGATGCCAAAAACACAAAATTATAGTTACGAAAGCATACTTCTACCAATTACAGCGAACAAAATGCAATGTAATTTTGTAAATTGCAAGTATTATGAATTGTTTTTGGTCTTCACATCACTGTTTGAACCTCAGCTTTAAAACTAAAAAAATGCACGGTTTTCCAAAATGAATATCTTTGTGCAAAGTATAAAATATATCTTTAATCGTATCTTTTTCCAAGCGTTATAATGTGTTTTTAAAAGTTAGCTCAGAAACAATAAATATTATGCTTTACCAAAAACGCTGGCATTGGTATTCGGACTTTATGGGGTGGGTAACGTAATAAACATATACAAACACATGTAAACAAATATATTCAACATCGACCAAGTCAGTTTATTTTGTACACAGACATATCTTGTAAATGGTATTTTAGTAAAAGTTAGGTTGCCTAAAGTCCTCTAAAAGACAGTTCTATATATTGTCGACTTGCTCTTTTGATGTAGGGTAAATATGGTGAATAACGTAATAAACATGGTCACTAAATCGACAGATGTAACATGGCACTTTACAGATATGTTGTTAGACCATGACATTATTACCTTTATGTAAATTTTAATAGCACTAAATATTGAATAGCCTTTTATCTCTTAAAATTAGTAAGATATTGATTTGTTTTATTTAAAATGATGGTAGTAGAATTGTTAATAAGATTGTACTCTGATGACCTTTTTGTCTCCACTGTTGCATTTGGTTCTGCCGGTATCGCCATTGGTTTTTTGCACTGTGTGGCATATATTTCTGTATAATAAAGATAACAAAAACAAAACAAAGTTAATGACATATATTGCAGCTGTTTCAGCTAGGTATACCGTATTTATTCACACAATTATACGAATTGGTTTATTACGTTATCCAATAGCCATAGAACTATGCATCATTGAAGCATGCAAACAAATGAGATTGTGTCAGTATGTGAGACAATATGTATGTACACTAAGTTAACATTCATAAACACATAATAAATGTTGAATCACTATGAACAGGGTGCAATTATATTTATCAAATGATGGAAAGTTTATTACGTTGTCCATTATAAGGTGGTTTCAGTCCTCACATAGAATAGTCCACATATTACAATTATAACATTGGATACAATGTATGATACTCAAGTACATCAATCATGAAAGTTACTGAATTGACGCCAACATTGACATGAGACTAGACAATGAGGTTGGTTACGTTATCCCGTTTATTACGTTATTGGCAACTGCAACAGTGCCTAATGCTGGCTTATAACGTATATACAAAGCAATCAATGAAGATGTTAACGATACCTACTGCATTTCTTCACATTATTAACCCCATTCTGATATCATAGGTCCATTTTCAATGTGCTTAAGAGATCTATAATGACTTCAACTGTCATTCAGCTTAATGTTCATATTACTTACAAGAAAAAATGAGGAATTCTTACCATTCGTCGTGGTTTTTTTGCATGGTACTTTCATCGAGTATCCCCCATGCATGCCTGCGAAAAGGGCCTGCCACGTATCTTTGTTTAATACAGTCGTAGAGAGCAGCTGTCTCTCTGTCGATTTATTCGACAACGTAATAAACGATAACGTAGTAAACGTTTTTCGTACTCAAAGTACCATGTAGACGATCTGGAAAGAGCTAGCGAGTGTTCCAAGTAACCACATAGTCTATGTATATGTATCAAATTGGTTTTTAACCGAAAAGTGTGTTTTGATACATGGTTCGGGAGAAATCTCAACAACGTAATAAACATCCTTAACAAGGTCGCATGCTTTGCAGCATTTTGATTTCTTCTCAAGGTCAGACATGCTGCTATAGATTTTTGATAATATTATTTTCCAACACCCATGTTCTTTTAGATTCAGAATATGTACATTTAAATGTTTAAATGTTAATTTTGAACAATGTTGATCCTCAATATGTCGCAGGTAACGTAATAAACATCAACATCTCGGACAACATATATGAAACTGAAACAGGTAAACATCGTAAAAGATGTGCATTTTTTTTCTATCCATGGAATATCGCTATATGTTCCCTACAAATTATGACATATCTTGTAGAAAATGGTGCCCTATTTGTATTGTAATTAATAAAGGCAAAATATACATTTATGCTGCGGACATGGAAATTTCGCTAATTTGGGGTATATGAGGGCATTTTTTTGAGTGAAAACACGTTCAGAAGTATATCAAAGTATATAGATCCAAGTAGAAAACATCAATATCTATCTAGAAAAGAAGTTTTTCAAGCAAGAAAACATTGCATAACACAGAAATGGACCAAAGACATCAAAAAGTTCATTTTGCACTGTTTTCATGAAAGTTAACCATACACTGAATGATTTACGGTATGCAAAATTCATGGAGATGGTATCGTCCAGCAAGACATCTATTGATACACAAAAGCTTCCACCGACCGAGAGAGCAGCATACTTTCATTGCTTGCGGGTGCATCTACAAATAATACTTTGGAAAGAACTTTCAATCAATGAAGCCGATCTTGATCTAAAGCAATGGGAAACTTCACGTTTTGTGAGTACTAGTACATACCCATCACCACGGACTTAGATGCTGCAACAGAAAGTCTGTTGAAGTTTGTACGGTGTAACTGCAAGCTTTCAGCACGTAATCCTAGCGGAACTAATATATGTTCTTGTCGCAAACATGGACTTCAATGTGTAACAGCATGTGGTGACTGTCGAGGAGAAAACTGTGGAAATGCTGAGGCAATCATACTTGAAGAAGAGATGGACAATATCTAGACTATAAAGGCACATCTGAAAAACTGCTTACAAAACTTACGTGAATGCTGCAGTGGTTACTGTTAAAATAGTATAAAGGTGTGTCTTTATAGACATAATGAGCAGTCAAGACATGTGGATCTTCTTGTGTACCCGCCATTATAGCACTGCTCGACCCCTCGTCTTGGGCGATACTTTATTACTATAATATTAGCGCTGGGCAATACCCCAACAGTTACATATTTGTTTCGGATGTAAGGGTTTAGAAATATTTGTATGTACATGTTGATAATGTTACGTCACTTGCTGTATGTTAGACCAATTACATTGAATACTCTACAAATGGCCTAGCGATAAACCCACTACATGTAAAATAATGTGTACGTAATCATTAGTGACAATGTCTATCATGTGTAAACAAGTATATTTTAACCAACCAATCATTTGGGTCAATTGAGTTGGTCCAACAAATAGCATACATATGATCATCTTTTCACTTTATACAAGAATATCTGTAGCATAAATATCAATGTTATCACTTATTGGCGGACATTTTGGAACGAGCCCTCTTGTGGCGTTGTCATACAAGAGCAAGTAACCTTCAACGTGCACAGTGCACTCAGAAAAAGTACCAAAAAGCATGTTTTTTCACTTTCCAAGCCCGTGAGGGTCTTTATTTTTATTTCTTTTTTTAACTCACAACAACAAAAAACTCACATAAAAAAAAAAACACACAATACAACACATGAGTACAAACTTAAATTTACATTTTACAAAAATTTACAAGTTGACACAGTTAAACTCAGCCACTAGATGAAATTACAAAATAAATTTAAGTAAATGCCCTTATTATCAACAACAAAAAATTATTATAAGAAAGGTTCCCATTTCTTAACATGAGACCCATACATATTTATCTCTATGTTTTGCAATGTTCTTCTCTATCTTTTCAGTAAAAATTACCACATTTTTGTAGTCATTGAACAGAGGGTGCATTTCTTGGACCCTACATCTATAAATGTATCTTTTCAAAAGTAAAATAATCATATTCAAGAAAGAAAGGTAATCTTTATTACCATAAATTCCAAAACACACATCCCAGTATGTTATATTTACATTAATATTCAAAACTTTCAACCAATTGGAAACATCACTCCACAGTTTGGAAACATAATTACATGACCACATCAAGTGTTTCATTGTCTCTTCCTCTGTTTTGCAAAAATTGCATTTATAGTCATCAACTAAACCAATCCTATATAGAAATGTATTTGTGGGGAGGATTTTATGAATAAAACGATATTGCAAATACTGTGTTTTTGTATCTAGAGTACATCTATATGGCATACTATAAATATTTTTCCAAATAATTTCCTTGGAGTCTGGCATGTTGTCAAATTCAGTGATCCATTTCTGTTGTGCTTTAGGCACAACATTGACTTTGTTACTCAGCAATTGATATGCAAATGAAGTTGTTTTCTTCACAATTTTAATCTGTCTCAACAGCTCAGATTCATGAGATAAGTTTTGGTTCATCAACTGTTTATTAAAACATGTTGACACAGCATTAACTAGACCAAAATATTTCATATAATTACAATTAATATTATGAAAGGTTGTGAACTCATTGTATGTCATAAAACGCTGATTCTCATATAGAAGATCAGAAATAAAATTCACCCCTTTCACACTCCATGTTTTATAGAAAACAGTATTTTTGTTAACCTTAATCTTTGTATTATACCATAAAACCTCATCAGTAATTGTGTCATTACTAGATTTTTTCAATCTATACCATGCTTTTATAACATCAGACAAAAATGCATTGCACAATTTATCATAACAAAAATCAGTATCTTTTGTAGGATTACATAGCCATATCCACTCACCACCAATGTTTGTGATTGCTTTACAAAATATAATTTTCCATTTCCCTAAATTCTCACTATCAAGGTATCTTTTAACCCATGCAATTTTCAAAGAGTCAACAAGATTATGAACATTTGTCATCTTTAATCCACCATCCTCCTTATTACAATACATAGTATCTCTATTTATTTTGTCTGGTTTACCATTCCATATGAATTTGAATAAGGTTTGCTCTAATTTTTTCATAAAATTATTAGGCGGGTTTGGCAAAACAGAGAATAAATAAGTCAACTGAGAGAGAGCTAAAGATTTCACAATAGTAATTTTCCCAATTGGGGTCAAATCTCTTTGTTTCCAGATATCCAGAGTATTTTGTAACTTTTTCAATTGAGTTTCATAGTTCAATTGGTACATTTCATTTTTGTTCAGTGATACATTGACACCTAGAAATTTGACCGGCCCTTTTGTCCAAATATAATTCTTCTCTGGAAAGAAATTGTCATCATTGTTTTGGAGAGAACCAATTTTCAAGAAATTAGATTTAGCCACATTTAACTTCAACCCAGAAATATCACCAAAATTCTCAATTATCTTAATGGCATTACAAATAGATGATTTAGACCCGTCCAAAATTAAAGTGGTGTCATCTGCAAATTGCGTAATTTTAATTTCACTGTCATCAATATTAATACCTTTAATATTTTCATTACAACGTATTGCAATACTCATTATCTCCGCACATATGATGAAAATATAGCAACTTAGGGGGCACCCTTGACGAACGCCGCGGGTTAATTTAAAATAGTTTGAGGTATGGCCATTATTGATAACACAACTGCTTATGTTTGTATAGAATAACTTGACCCATTTTCTTATATCGTTACCAAAACCAAACTGTTCAAGGCATCTAGCAATGAAGGACCATTCTAGTTTATCATACGCTTTTTCAAAGTCAATGAAAAATAAAGTACCTGGAATTTCATTTATGTCTGCAAACTCAATTACATCAAGAATCAATCTTACATTCTCCCCGATATACCGGTTAGGCAAAAACCCAGTTTGATCATTGGAAATGACCGAACCAAGAACATTCTTCATTCTATTTGCAATGATTTTGGCTGCAATCTTATAATCGACATTCAGGAGGGAAATTGGTCTCCAATTCTTTAACAAAAGCTCATCTTTACCATCTTTAGGGATTAAAGAGATAATACCCCTGCACTGACTATCAGACAATTTGCCATTGCCAAAAGAATGATTAAATGATTTTACCAGAATATTTCCAATTTGGTTCCAGAACATTTTGTAAAATTCAATTGGGTAACCATCACTCCCAGGACTTTTGCTGTTTGCCATTGACTGCACCGCATTGGCACATTCATTTAAAGTGATTATACCTTCACAGCTGTTACCTTCCTCATTGGAAACTTTAGGGATATCATTATCAGTTATATTGAGCTTTTCATACAAATCATCATTACAGTTTATATTATTACAGGAGGTATACAACTTGGCATAGAAGTCGGCTTCTTCCTCGAGTATCTCATTAGAAGCAGTTATAACATCACCGTTACAGTTTTTCAATTTACAAATACATTTCTTTGTGTAATTCCTTTTCTCAAGATTGAGGAAATACTTGGAATTTTTTTCGCCCTCTTCTACCCATCTAGCTTTGCTGCGCATCATCGCCCCTTTAGCCCTATAACCATAAATAATTTCAAGTTCTCTCCTCTTTACTTCAAGAATAGTAAGTACACGGGGATCAAGATTCTGTGAGTATTGTAGTTCAAGATCAGCAATATCTGTTTCCAGGTTATTTTGAAGCTTATTCCGTTCTCTCGATTTCTTTACGGAATAACTAATGGTATCTCCTCTTACAACACATTTAATTGTTTCCCATAAAATACTAGGATTGGCTTCATTATTCTCATTCACCACATTCTCAATAGTTTGTTTCACCATCTTAATATAATCTGGGTCACTTAATAAGGATACGTTCAACTTCCAAAAACCTTTGCCAGGTTTTTCATAATTGTTGTTTAAAACAATGGATACCATTGAGTGGTCAGTTCGATAACCGTGGGTTATATCACTACTTTCAATACAAGTTTTCAGGGTCTTAGTAATCAAGAAATAATCTAGACGGCAAAAAATAGGTGGATTGCTGTTTGATTTCCATGTAAACATTTTTAAATCAGGGTTCATATTTCTCCAAATATCAACTAAACACCTTTTATCCATGAACTTGAGAATTTCACTGCGTGCTTTAAAATTAGTGCGGGGTCTGCCTCCTTTTTTGTCAAGACATAAATTAAGAACACTATTGAAATCCCCACCATAAATGATATTATCACCTTGGAATTCATCCAAAACATTATCAATTCCTACAAAGAATTGGGGACAGTCATCATTTGGCGCATATATATTAACACAAGTAAAAATTTTATCAGACACTTTGATGTCAACAATAATATACCGACCATTTGGATCAGCAACACTTTTGATAATTGAACAATCGAATTTACTATGGAAAAGAATAGCAGTGCCTTTACTGTTTGATGTACCATGACTCCAAATAGCTTTTGAGTCCCATTCATTGTTCCAACATGTTATATCATTCACTGTACTATGAGTCTCTTGTAAAAAATACAGAGAAAATGTTTTTTCTCTTAACCAAAGAAATAATTCTCTCCTCTTATTACGATCCCTTAAACCTTTCACATTTAAAGAGCAAATTTTAAATTCAGTCATTACAAAAACATTTTATAATATTATCAATTCCATCCTGTAGTTGTGTCATACAAAAATACATGTAACATTCAACATTAAACATTGTAAAATTAAAGTTCCACATTAACATCCTTGCAAAAAGCTACAAAGAAGCTTATACAAGGGAATCTCCCAAGATCTGATGAGAGTACAGATCCAACCACTATTTTGGTTGTATATAAAAAAATATTTGAAAAAAATACTGGCAATCTTTGCTGCGTGTTAGCAGGAGAAAAACACAAGGATTTGCGCCATTTCCGTCGCGATAAATACATAAAAGTCAGATTCAAAATAGTTTATCATCACAGTCAAAACGCATTCATTTCTAAACGCGTGAATCTGATTCATAATCATAAGTTCACAAATCAACACATAAATAATCAGCCGATCGATAAGTCCATGATACACACAATTAATCAGCTGATCCACATCCGTCGCGCAGCGAAGCAAAACACCGATCACCGTTACATAACAGCTGTTTCAATCATATCACCTGTACAGCCTTTGTCAAACGAACTTTTCTCGCATATTAAATGAGCTATCCCGGCGACATGATCGATCAGCTGCCATGCACAGCGATCAGCGTCCTGCCCCGCCGCACGACGGACATGGATCAGCTGTTTAATTGTACCTGTTTGTCAGTCATACGAACTTTTCTCGCATATTAAATGAGCTATCCCGGTGCATGATATAAACCATGATTAGCATATTACGATGACCGGCTCATGATGTGCATGTTCACCCCACATACCATATTGAAAGTGCGCTGTCAGTCAACAAGGCAAAATAGAGGGGGGGAAGCCTCAATTTAGGTGAAACAACAAAAGGAGAAAAAAAACCCATAAAAAGCCAAGAGCATGCAGCATGAAAAAGGCAAAATGGGAGCATGAACACTGCACAAAATCATGGGTCAATCATCGCATAAACAGTCAATAAAAAATTGCTACTTTATGGAACATAATTTACCAAAAAACATGAAGTAATAGTATATTAACAAAACAATCATGCACCCGTACAACGCAACATTATCATACCTGATAACTAATGTTTATTGGAAGTCCTTTTTCTACTTGAAAGCAATAAATGTTCTTTCCATGGGTACCCTGACAGGCTGACACAAGAAGACATGATTCATTCATTAGTCCGTAATTTATGATTCCATCGCGTGTTCAGCGGAGCTGTCATATAGACCAGGCAGAATTTCGCCGGGTTTATTGGAAGTCCTTTTTCCACTAGAAAGCAATAAAATCCAATGTTATTTCCATGGGTACCTGAGACACAAGAAGACATGATGATGATTCAATAGTCCGTAATTTATGATTCCATCGCGTGTTCAGCGGAGCTGTCATATAGACCAGGCAGAATTTCGCCGGGTTTATTGGAAGTCCTTTTTCCACTTGAAAGCAATAAAATCCAATGTTATTTCCATGGGTACCCTGACACAAGAAGACATGATGATGATTCAATAGTCCGTAATTTATGATTCCATCGCGTGTTCAGCGGCTGCGGATCTGTCATATAGATCAGGCAGAAATTCGCCGGGTCTCACTCTCACCAATTTTCCATTGGTGTCCTCGCGTAGCAAAACTGCGGGTACCACATGCGGGATAAAAACACGCTTTCCTGGATGTTTTTGTTGTAACAGTTTCTTCACACGGACAAGCTGCTGTCTTTGCTTCCGCACTGCTTCGGTAACATCATCCGAAATGAAAATGTTATTTCCATGAAAGGGGTTATTCTTCAATGTGCGTGGGGCTTGCTTCAAAATTGCAACTCGATCCGGGTACCGTAGTAGTTTGACATGTATGGGTCTTGTTCGTCCAGCTCTGCGGGGTCCCGTTGGCGACCTGTGTGCACGTTCAATTTCAACATTATCTGCATCCTCCAACTTCATATGATCACGAAGAAAGTCAATAACGAAAGTTGAACAGTTGTAATTGTCCCTTCCCTCTGATTCTTCGGGAACATTGTGCAATATTACATTGTTCCTCCTCAAACGATTCGCTTGGTCTTCCACTCTGTCTGTTAACTTTTCAATTGTTGCCTGTGTTGGAGTGATTTGATTCATCCGGTCCTCGAGCAAAAATAACTTCTCAATATTGTCTGCTACCTGGTCCTCTATTTTCTTTATTGACTTTTGTTGCCCTGACACAGTTCCCTCCAACTTAGAAAACCGTTTTTCCATATCCGATAATATATTCAGTACCGAATCAAGTTTCCTGTTCAATGTTTCCATTGTTGGTGTTTCACCACCGTCATGGCTGGCATCACTGTCCGTACTCATCGTAACTGGAGTCTGGACACAAAACTCACACGTGTGTATTGTGTGTCGTAGTCAGGCTTCCGAATTCAACACTCATTCACGGTTCAGTCCAAGCACAGAATCTAAATTCACTCCAAAACAACAGGCAGCGATTACCGCTATTAATTAAAAGTGTTCCATATGTTCCCAGAGCATACTATAATCCAAAAGTATACTAAACTAATTCTTAATTCATGCCGAAAATGATGCAAAATCCAACGTTTTTTGCTCCGCCATACAACACGCTAGCTGCTCATGGTGTTGCCATGTTACCTGAATTCGAGGTTGTTGTTTTTCGGAAAATAATCACAAATTTGGCGGCCATTTTCAATTCGCTCTAATACATTTTCCCCAAGCGGGATTTTTGGGGACTTTTGATACGATATTCATTACAATTTTCTGCTTCGTATCCCACCAAAACCAGAACTCTACCAATTTTCTCCGGGTAGCACCTATATTTTGTGTTCAACGACCAGCCTATACTGACTGGCATATGACCACAAAAATTGTTCACTGTTACCGTATTGCCCTTTATAATGCTTTGGCGCGAGTTTTAAAAGCACGGGTCTTTAAAAACAAAACAGGATTCGCGCGTAAGCCGCCGGGCAAAGAATAAAGGTAACTATATGGTAGAGGAAAAGGTAGCTCATTAACATAATTTCCGTTACCCCTATCGTGTTGGAGCATGCGATTCATGTAGTCGTGTAGTATTTGTTCTCCCCGATATGAATACCACTGTTGGTAAATTAAAAACATGTGCTAAGTACCCTAATTAAGCTAAACAAAACCGCAGTCCCTAAAATTAGTTATAGCGTATTCCAATGTACCATCACTTTCCATTCTAATGACCGTCATTTGTGAATCGATTGCTTTATCCCTTGTCTATTGAGTGGACAGACGCTATTGAAATGGACTGGTGGGTTGCCCTTTTATAGCTTTGGAATCACGGGTATTAGCGGGACTCGTTTTTAGTGACATCGATTTAATACCTGCAATCGTTACAATAACACCTAATTTGTCAACATCGTCGATAACCAAAGGAAATTGAATAGGGGGTGTTGCTGTTTTAATCCATATATTATAGTTCTTTTGGAGAATAACAAAAATCTCTGAACGTTATGTTGTTGCATGGGAGGCCTTTAGTTTAAAGCTGGTTAACAAAGGTGTAGTGCAATTTGCGAATAAACAAACAAACAAATACAGAAACCATTACAACTCGGTTGTCTGCTAAGTCAGTAGATAGCACCCATATATTATTGCATTCATCCCTTAGATATAACCCAATTTTATTGCTTTCTTCAGTAGATAAACACCCGGCGTTACATTTCTATCTTCAGTAGATGGTAGGCCTACCCATATATTACATTACTATATCTTCGGTTGATAACCGTATGTTATATTGCTATAGATGCATTACTTGATAATCGTAAACTATGTGATACAGGTATTTTCTCTTGGCCATCAGGTATAAAAGGGATATTTGATCCCATCAATAGATCAGATATATGTAATAAACCTAATTTTGCATTACACCAAGTAATTTTAATTCAATTATTACCTTTAACCTGGAATTTGTTTACAGTAATCTTTGGTTTAATAATATGAGTAATTTTCAAACTAAATTGAGGTCTTATTGTCTATTCAAAAAATCATTTTCTCTTGAGAATTACTGTTCAACCGATCTACTCGAAATGTCTTCACCAAATTAAGAATTAGTGCTCACACATTAATGATTGAGAAAGGTCGACATGTTACACTCAAAATCCAACCTCAGGACAGAATCTGTAAATTATGTGATTTGAGTTTGGTTGAGGATGAATTTCACCCTATAATGAAATGTCCATTTTACTCTACTTTACGTAATAATCTCTTAAGTAAGCTTTCCGACATTTACAATTTAGACTCAATGTCTGATAATGAGGTTTTCACGAGAATCATGGGTGTATCTGACTGACTATTAGTTGATGCTTTATGCATTTTGTTTTGATTATACCTGTTTGTTTGGTGATAACAATAAAACACTTTGAACTATTGCTATCTTAAGTAGATAGTATACTAATATATTAAATTGCTATCTTCAGATTACATATGCTATATTGCTATCTTCAGTAGATAGCATTCATGAAGTATATATTACATTTTTATCTTCACCTGAGTATAATATCCATATAAACAGCACCGTGAGTGAATTTACACCTATTTTTAGTGTTATTGGTGTGCAACAGTTTCTATACGTATAAATAATATATAACAAAGACCCGGACAAACTGGCGAGAACTAAATTAACAAAGGCATTAAAAATACACTGTCTCGAACCCGGTCCCTCTCGCTGTTTCTAACCTTAATTAGGACCAGTCGCGATATAATGTATATGAGAAAAACGACATATTTACAAAAGATTAAAAATAAATAATGTTTATTTACAAAAGGCCTATGCCTTTTCAAAGATATGGACAACCCGTTCCACCCCTAGTTATCATCCTTGCATGGGCGGGCCTCGAACTGGAACTAGAGTAATTCGTCTATCATGTGCACCATGTGTAGGAAGACTGCCTTGAGCACTCGTAAAAAATAACCCCTTTCCCCTCTGAGAGCTAACTATACATCAACTACAATTTAAATGAAGTTACATTTCTTGTTTTAGTCACCCATTTTTGTATCAAATGACCATGAAAGTAACTCAAAACACGTAAACAAATGACTAGAAAAAAAGTAAAAGTTTAATCCCCTTTTCAGTTGGTGTAATTGTCCCTGAGAAGGGGCTTTATTTTTAAGTCTTACGTTTTTATTTGTTTATTTTGTTCAAATGAAGAGTGATCGATTGATGATAATTAATTATACACACACAGTTTATCGATTCTAGACCAATACTGTTTTAAGTGCATGGTGCAGGGGCAATTGAAATGGAAATTTAAGGCATAAACGGCCTATTATGGTTTGTTTAGGGGGAATCATTGGTTGTTAAGAAAGTGACCTACTGAATACTACCATGAGATTTATATGCAGTTCAATGAGTCTAGCACTGGGGATCTGCCTCCACGAGTCATTTGTATTTATGGTGAATCAATTGCAGTACATTTTTTTAAGTATCTTAAAGACAAGTTACCTCATTTAAAAAGGCCATCTAGATCTTGGCAGAAAATGTCACAACATTTAACATGGGTTTTCCTGAGGAACCTCAACTGAAATAACAACCCGAAACCACAAACAAATGCCGCTAAAGAGATTGCTAAAACTGTGAGTGGCTTACGGGAAACAAATTATATACAAATTATGTTGTATCTCTTACAAAAGCATACATTAGCCTATTTCAAATTAAATAATCCCGAAGTTAAGATCAATATAATCGTCGGACTCGAGGTATTCTAGGCCAATTATAATTCACTCTTCTGTGTTTAGGCGTACTCTTTTCCGCCCGCGTCCAAAAATAAGAATGCAAAATATTTTATTATTTTATTTTTATTTAGGATTTTATGAAATTCATCATGTAGTTATAACATAATTAAATACGGACCTCGCTATTGGTTGCGATCACTTGTTTCAGTAGAAAGGAATAAAATATAGAAATCTCGTCCCTTTTCCAAACATGAAACTGTTAACTCATAATCATTTTAAATCGATATCCTTATCATGCTTATTGCCAAGTAGCTAGCTTTGATTATGCTTCTAAAATTATTCAATCAAATAACCTTGTCAGTCCCGAACTCGTCCGTCCGTAGCTATCTGACGATTCAGAGAATCAAGTGCCTCCGTGTCATACTTTAGTACACAGAGCTGAATACAGCATGCTAAGACGAATGACTGCGGATTTACGAGCGATTAGCTGCATACCTGAGAACAATACCAGTAAATATTCCTAAAAGGAACTCGCGTTTGTTTCCTTAAAAATATTCATGATCAATGGGATCCGAACTGGAGGTGGCAACTCCATTCAATAGCAGCACAAAGACACACATTAGTGAGTTCGCTGTAAATTCAATAGAGTAGTGTTGCTAAAACAGTATTTACTGCATTACATTTAGGCATTGATTCTTTATTTTGGTTAATTAAAGCTAATTAGCACACGATTTTAATTTACCAACAGCGATATTCTTATCGAGGAGACAATACCCCACATGTCTATACCAATCGCATGCTCCAACATGATAGGGGTAACGGAATGTCTTACGGGAAGCACTTTTTTCGGGTTTTACACTGTACCAATAGTAGATTCATAAACTCTGGCGCATCGGTATCGATTTTGGATCTAGTCCATTGGGCGTTAGAGGAACCCATTTTGACCAATGATGAAACAGCGGTACTTTCATAGATGTTATCATCATGATTATTTGCGCTCCATATAAATCAAATGCTATTTATGATAGTGTGGCTTTATGAATAGGGCTGATCATATAGCTTTACAATCACGACAACCAAAAACTTAATCCAGCAGCTTCAAATGTGTTATCCCTTTGGAAGCGGTTACCACAATAAAAACAAATCGACCATCATCGA
This sequence comes from Ophiura sarsii, assembly GCA_035610835.1. Lineage (NCBI taxonomy): Eukaryota > Metazoa > Echinodermata > Ophiuroidea > Amphilepidida > Ophiuridae > Ophiura > Ophiura sarsii. The sequence goes on from CM069446.1 coordinate 76,182,015, forward strand.
CCGTATACAGGTTTACCTATTCATAATTTAGTGGATACTTTTACTATTTTCCGTTTTTATTATGCACGTGGAATAAAGGAACATTAAAATGAAAATAACAGGTATACGTATTTATTTGCGAGAAAAAAACGGAACATAATTCAATAATCATGTTTTATATACCTAGGTACAAAACCATTTGTCCTAATTAAATGGAAAAACAGTTATATCAACCAAGATACGGATTATAAACGTTACTTTAAGTATTTCTGGCTATGAGACCACCTTAATACCTTTATCAATTTATCTGAATAACAATACATTTCTTTATCGTTATGCCGATAATCCAACCGCAAGTTCCCTGTCACTAGGTACATAGTGGTGACTACATCACAGTAGTACATGCACACGAAGACACCGTATTAACCTTGTATACGATTAAATTCGAGTGCTTCCCCCCTCTTTTACTTCTGTTACCTCTTTACTGAAATGGTATATCGCTAAAATCGGCCAATGTCTGCGAATCGACTATAGCCCCGTTTTGCCTGGTGTGACGTCACCTGTAAAGTAAATATATTTGATACTTGGTCAAATTGTGTTTTTTTTAAATACAAAGCATTGTCTTCATACCGATTTTATACAAGATAAACCACCCATGCGTTACATCTGTGCGTTGAGTGTTCCCTGCACGGAGTTTATTCCCTTTTATGTTTGGTCAAACTAAGTTCATTTACAGTTATATATTTACATTTGGGATTGTGCAATAGGTATTTCTATTTAATGCTGCCTGTTGATCCAAAATACCTGCAAACCCTTTAAAAAGCAATTATATATCAAGTGTATAAACACCGAAGAAAACTTCAGAAGAGAGGTTTTTTTTAATTTATTGTTCATTGGTAAATTTTGTTTCTTTTTTTCATATTGTCCAATTTCTATTTTTGAGATTTATGAGCAGAATTGAAAATAGCAACTGCAATAAAATGAGTTTATTGATGAATATGCAATTAAGAAACAGACTCCCAAATTAAAAAAACAGCATAACTTTAAATGAACTTAGTTTGACCAAACATAACTTGTTATTTCGGAGAATAAACTCCATGCAGGGAAACTTCCACACAACGCCCAAATACTCCATGCAGGGACAACTTCCACAAAACGCACAAATGCAACTCAAGGATGGTTTATTGCTCAAATCTGTAAAAAGGGTTCTGACCACACTCTTTTCAAAGCTTTGTATTTCAAAACAATTGGACTCACAATTTCACCAATTATAATAAAAAGAAAGGGCACAGGACGACCTGAATCAAGCCAATATCGGAAGAGAAATATGAATCACATCATGTGAAAACATGAGAATTTTCCTAACTTGCAAAATTCTCTTTATAATTCTGACATTATCATACCTGCCTAAGAAATATGCTTTATTCCGTAGAAATATAAATCTTAAAAGTGAACCCTTTCTTAATTTCTAATATGGCTAGAACAATCCTTCTATTATATTTTGACTTGGATTGTTACATTTGACATTCAAAACTTTGAACATACGACAACCGCAATTACTTTGTTATCATCATATTTCGGTCGGTTGGGTAGGGGTTGAGAGCGGTAGGGGGGGGGGGGGGGGGGGGGGGGGGGGGCGTGAAAGAAATTTGATAACGAGGGAGGTGGTGGTCGAGTCGGACAATATCAGAACATGGGGTGCCGCCGAGTAAGAAACTTGAGAGCGGTGGGGCCGAGTGGACGCGTCGTCCTCAAAACCGCCGTAAAAGAAAAATCGAGTTTTTTAAACAATTGTCAAAATATTTCTCAAATTTCAACGACACCAACGGAAAAACATTTTTAAACGAATTAAAAAACAAACATTGACGGAACCTTACCAGACGTTGTCGTCCAAATGCTATGGACATACCGGTTTATAATTCCACCAATGCGGGCGTACGTTTGATTCGGACGGTATTTGAATATGATATGGTACATTTTCCTAAATTACATTATGCAATGTTTCAACACTTTTGTGTGAATATTGCCTCGTTTACTATGCCAGTATCACAATCAATTACAGGCACATACATATAGAGAACACTCAAATCTCATTGAAGTGGTAAAAAAGGGGTCAGCTTACAAACTTGTCACATTTGCTTATTTTTCAGTCGACTACTTTCATGTTTCCGGAAGATGAACTAGAACAATTACGCTTTATACAAACAACGACAATGCATACATCAAGGTCAAAGTGCCATTTTGTCTCTCAATTCATCCGTGTTCAGATGCTGCATCCATGTATCGTGTATGCTATAATGGGATTTTTGTATTTCGTCGTTCTTTTTGTTTACTTTAACACAGGTTCCTCAAACAAAGATGAGTGTCCTCTGGACTCCGCAATAATACATATACCAAAATACCTTATCACTATGGGGACTTTCTATTTTCTTGTTGAGGTGTTACTTGTGGTCTGTTTGTTCATGAGAGATCACGATTACCTCTGGATAGTATTGATTCTGTTCCTCATAATCGGAACGTTTCTTTTCATTTGGGCATGTCTTGGTAAGTCCATCTTCATTTTGAAAACTGACTAGAAGTATACCGTAGAAAATCACCATATAGCACCTTTTTATCTCTGTTATACAGGGCGCCATCTCGCGATCAAAACGTCTTTTAAAAAGTTATTCTTAAAGGCACTTCCAAATCTCAAATATTTGCCCCGGGCAAAAGTCACATGACTCGCTGCATACCCGAGTTCCGCGTACACGTATCATATAAGCCCCATGATGCAATACCGAAGAGTGGTTACAAACATCAAATGTGAACGAAATCCGTGTCTTGAAATGTTTCTAACAGTCATTCTATTTATGTCAATGAAACCAGAGTTACAATCTGAAGCAGCATCGAATCAATTTTTAAGCGAGAACCCTATGTTAAAAACATACAAAACTATCAATTAAAGCATTATTAACTTCCAATTTATGGGATAGTAATAGTGTTCACAAATGATATTTGAATCTATTTATGTTGTATCAACAGTACAGTGCGCCGTTGGCTCAATCGGAAGAGCATTGGGTTAATGATCGAAAGGCCGGGGGTTCGAATCCCACCGAGAATGTTACTTCGTCTTCGTTAGTATCATATTAAATTTAGTAATTTTATGTTGGGTTTGCTTATCGTTCCCCATAATATTTGTGAATCCACGGACAACATACTTTTAATTTGATTTTGAATGATTGTCTAAATTCAATAATTTGAATGCAGTTCTACATTTACTTGTTCACGGTCAGCGTTGCGTTGCGTGAATTGAATTATTGAGACCCTAGCCCCATTGTTACACAACTAAATCTGGGAAAGACCAATTGTGCCATTATGAAAAGAGTCAATCGTTTCGTCATTGAATCGATATTCTGATTTCCCATGTTTAGGCCTACATGATTGTACGGTCATGTGCATGTACCAACATATTATCTGTTTGCCATGTTTGTAGCTTCGTTGCAGTCAGAAGTCAAGGCATGAAAATACCGTCTATTTTGTTCGCCCCGGCCCGCCAGTAAAGTGAGATTTCAAAAAAACAAATAGAAATCGGGTCATTTACAACTCGCGATTGTGAAGGATTGCCTCCATCAATTTTGATAATCTTAGGCTCATTTTGAAGGGAAAGTCCTATTTATGAAACATGTTATTTCCGATTTAATAAAAAACACGATTTTTGTTACTATTTTTGAGTCGATAAAGATGCATTTTCAATGCGATCGTAAACATCGTATTTTTGATGATTTTTAGACGTCATAGCAAAAACTTTATGCACAAGAAATGTTCCTAACGTATTAAACTTGATCAAAAATATGTTTATTTGTAATACATTTTGAACAGGGGTCAGGGCCACGACTTTATTCACCTACGGTAAAAATATACGCCATTTTCCAACACACAGAGACTAAATCGTTTTTTTCTAACAAACGGTATTCAGCAGGATTCGAACCGAGGAGGGGAGAATCTATCTATTCGATTACTAGTCCATATTCGTAACCGCTCGGCCATAACTACTTACTGACGTTTCTATGTGTTCTCTATAATAATGAACTAGTGGTGAACTATTGAGTATTCGACGAAATTTTAGCCAAATTGAACCCAGTTTCTAAATTGTATTTTAAATGTGAAAACGGTGTCGCTGCAAGCTGAGACGAATATACCTGAATATAGGTATATTCGTCTCAGCTGCAAGCTAGGTTTGGATTCAATGTAAAGAGCAATAAATTGATGATCGTGAAAGGTTATTCATTTAAAGCTTTTAATCAGACAGGGGTCAGGGCCACGTAAAATATACCTGATTTCCTCAGTAATGACAACAAAATCTTCTTCAGAAAAAGGGATTTTCAAGCAGAAACGTCCCTGCAAACATAACTTTAGCATGTAAAAATAATGGATTAATATTTTATTGCTCCCCTTACTGAAAATCCCCCTAGTCACATGGCGTTGAACCACATTTAAATGCCTTAATGTTGTCATTGTATAAGGCTGACATTTTGGCATATTGAATTGCACGAGATCGACATCCTCTTTTCAAGGGAAAGCAAAATCCCTTCGTATACATCAGACTCACTCAATATCTGACTGCAGCTAGCTACAAACAGATCAGATGGGGAATAAAAATCGATTCAACCATTGTAAACGACGATTGGCTTCTTTCAATAACAATTGGCCTTACAGATTATTGCGTGAATAACCATGTTGTAACAATGGGCGGGGTATTGCAATAATTCAATAAACGCAATGCTAAGCCTGTATTAGACCTACATGCACATGTACATGCACCCCATGAAGTACTACATTCAAATTAAAACCTCATTAAATCTGTATGAAAATCATTCTATTAAATAAAATGAAAAGTATCTGGGATCAAAATAATATTATGATTGAACGATATTAAAATAATCTCTACATTTACTAAATATAATAGTAACGGGAAAAACAAAACATTCTCTGTGGGATTCGAACCCACGGTCTTCAGATTATAAGTCTGAAGCTCTACCGACTGCGCTAACGGAGCACTGACTGACAATAATAGGGCAGACATAAATTCAAATGACAGTTGAACACTATCCTATAAATAGGTAGTTAAAATGCTTTATATTTCTATTTTTTGTATGTATTTAACATAGGGTTCTCGACCAAAAAATGATTTAATGTTGTTTCAGATTATAACTGTGGTTTCATTCAAATGAATAGAATGACTTTTCGAAACATTTCTAGACATGAATTTTGTTCGTACATTTTGCTGTTTGTAGCCAATCTTTCGGTACGCTAGCTATCAACATTGCATTATGGGGTTTATATGATACGTGTACGCGGAACTCGGGTATGCAGCCCGGGGCAAATATTTGAGATTTGGAAGTGCCTTTAAGAATAACTTTTTAAAAGACGTTTTGATCGCGAGATGGCGCCCTGTATAACAGAGATAAAAAGGTGCTATATGGTGATTTTCTACGGTATACATATGCAAATATATTATACGATTTTAGAATTATAGAAAAACAAGCAAACAATGAATTTACACAATGGATTTAGTAATTCTTCAAGATCAACAGTTTTAATAATGCTATCTTTAAAGGGATACACAGTGGTGCTGAAGACTTTATTTTTTATATAATTTACTTCAGAATTTAAGATGAACATTAATAATGGTCATTTTTGCTGTTACCACTCACGAAATCACGAAAGCAGCCTTATGCCCAGCATATTTATATTGTGACTGTTTATAGCTAGGGAGCACACATGGCTTTGAAACACATTGAAACACATGTGACCTTCTACCCAAAATAAGGTCAATGGTCAATTAACCACCCAAGTTGGCAAGAATGTCCACTTATAGGCTGTAATTCTACCTATGTCAAAGAACAAATTTCGTACTTTTCTCCCTGTGTCACCAAGACTGGTACCGAAAAAAACCTATGCTAATGAGTGTAATAGTCTTGTCTAGCCGTAGATCAGAATCTTTTAATCGACGTTTTGTCATATAAAGAGGGCTGATGTTTCTGAATCCTTGCAAGTGTATAAGTTCATACAGCCAGTACAAATTTACAAATCTCTGTGTTATGAAAATTGAGGGCGCACATCACGGCGTGTACCTTTTTTATCTACCTGTAAATGAATAACAACAGAAACTATTGAACATCCTCGATGTACATGTATAAATCATAATGCATATATAAAAGGAATGGTCTTTACTATTTTTTCTTCATATCTTCACCGTTGTCTCATCACATTTCAGGAGTTTATATTCATCAGAAAAACAATTCTGTCAGAAATGATGTACCAACGGATCCCGATTACTGCAGTGTTCATGTTGGAAAGAATTTTCCGCAATAGCGTATATTGTGATGCCATTCTCTGTACTGTCTATTGTAGGTCTCTTCTTGTGTCTGGCGTTTTGTGGTGACACTAATCATATAATGGCTATTATTGATTAGATATTGATAGAATCAATAAGATATCGAGACTATCTTCATTAAATTAATAAAAAATGATACTTTTGATTGCTATACTACTATATACGACATACGAACCAAGTAAAATACATTATGCATAATGGCGACGAAAAAAACACACCTTTGTACGGGCACCCGACCGACCCATTTTTTTTAGAAATCGGTGAAGAAGAAAAAAGTTCACGTGCAAATGAATACCGACCCAATACATTTTGCTTGCTTGTTTACAGACTTCTTTGAATTTTTCAGATTCTTGAGATTTTTGAGGTATGAAGTTACTCCCATTTCGGAGTGTCTGCGCCCGTCGCAAAAACTCCAAAAATGGAGTTTCTGCGCATATACGCAAAAATTTCCAAAATCGGAGGATTGTGCGCCCGTCGCAGAAACTCCCAAAACGGAGGTTGTGCGGACCCTAAGAGAAAAAATCCCTCTATAGAGAGAAAATTTTTCCTCCAAAAATGGAGTTTCTGCGCATATACGCAAAAAATTCCAAAATCGGAGGATTGTGCGTCCGTCGCAAAAACTCCAAAAACGGAGGTTGTGCGGACTCTAAGAGAAAAAAATCCCTCTATAGAGAGAAATTTGTTCCTCCAAAAATGGAGTTTCTGCGCATATACGCAAAAAATTCCAAAATCGGAGGATTGTGCGTCCGTCGCAGAAACTCCAAAAAAGGAGGTTGTGCGGACTCTAAGAGAAAAAAATCCCTCTATAGAGAGAAATTTTTTCCTCCAAAAATGGAGTTTCTGCGCATATACGCAAAAAATTCCAAAATCGGAGGATTGTGCGTCCGTCGCAGAAACTCCAAAAAAGGAGGTTGTGCGGACTCTAAGAGAAAAAAATCCCTCTATAGAGAGACATTTTTTCCTCCAAAAATGGAGTTTCTGCGCATATACGCAAAAAATTCCAAAATCGGAGGATTGTGCGTCCGTCGCAGAAACTCCAAAAAAGGAGGTTGTGCGGACTCTAAGAGAAAAAAATCCCTCTATAGAGAGAAAATTTGTCCTCCAAAAATGGAGTTTCTGCGCATATACGCAAAAAATTCCAAAATCGGAGGATTGTGCGTCCGTCGCAGAAACTCCAAAAAAGGAGGTTGTGCGGACTCTAAGAGAAAAAAATCCCTCTATAGAGAGAAAATTTGTCCTCCAAAAATGGAGTTTCTGCGCATATCTCAAAAAAATCCAAAATCGGAGGATTGTGCGGCCGTCACAAAACTGCGGTCGGACTCTAAAAGGAAAAAAATCTCTCTAAATTGACGAATGGTAGGCCTATTAAGGCAAACATTTCAAAATTACAGTTCAAATTTAAAAATAAGAACTCATCATCAGTAGGCGTTAAACTATTGACTAGTCAGTTTAAATTAATAAATATAGCTATAATAGGCCTATTATTTTATTCAATTCCAAACATTAAATAGACAATTTGACGCGCTGAGATAAATCATCAATTAAACTTAATATATTTTGAATAGGTTATAAACTTGAAAAGTGCCGACAATTTGTTATCAATACATGGATTAGGATTAGACTTGGATTGGGATTTTGCAATATAGATTAAGTATTTTGAATAGATTAAACGCAATATATAGATTAAGTATTTTGAATAGATTATAAACACTTGACACGCGCCGACAATTTAAGTTATCAATACATCTTGTTAGTATTAGACTTGGATTGGGATTTAGTTCTGTAGATTAAGTATTTTAAATAGATTAAACGCAATAGATTAAGTATTTTGAATAGGTTATAAACTTGAAAAGTGCCGACAATTTGTCATCAATACATGGATTAGGATCAGACTTGGATTGGGATTTTGCAATATAGATTAAGTATTTTGAATAGGCCTAGATTAAACGCAATAAGTATTTTGAATTGATTGTAAACTTGACACGCGCCGACAATTTAAGTTATCAATACACAGTAGGATTTTAGAAATGGCGCTTTGCTAAACATGAATGAGATAATGTGTAGTAGTAATTCGTGTAATAATGACATTGTTTTGTCATTATTTCGCATTTAATGTTTGAAAAAATAACTGATAATGTTTGATTTGTCTTTATTAGTTAGCGTGTACCATACATGAATCCACTTGTTCATTATAATATCGAGCATTATTGAGTAAAATATTTGATATTGTGTTCGGTTTCAAAATGCAGTAACTTAATCAAAATAGTCGTATCTGGTTAACGGTACGGTACCATGAAATGTCATGATTTGTTTTCGCTGATGATAGTGAAATATTATACAGGCAAATAGTTTGATCCTAATCCTAATCCATGTATTGATATCCTAAATTGTCGGCGCGTGTCATGTCTAATCTGTTCATAATACGAAATAATAATCCAAGTTTAAATAAACAAATTGACATTTGTGATCTTTGCAAAGTGTCTCCTAATCCTAATCCATGTATTGATATCCTAAATTGTCGGCGCGTGTCATGTATATTGATAACCTGTCATGGTTAATATATCCACGGACTGATCTATTCTTTGCAAAGAACAGGGTGTCCCAAAAGTTTCGATACATTTTTAAAGCGTTGTTGTACATACATGTATGTTGAAAGAATTTACAGTTCAAAGCTAAAAACATAATTACTTGGATAGAAGAAACTAAAACTTGACCCATAACTGAGGCTTCACTAGTCACATAACTCACAATTCCATTTTTCAACTCATGATACGTCGATGAATGCTGCAGCCTGCATTACATTCCAAATCATATTTTGGCATTTTTGCGTAACTCCAATTTCCCGCACCCTACAAATGATAGGCTAACATAACGTGTGAACATAATTTTCATTTTACACTAACGAAAACCTATTTTTGATTAGTCACAGGCCCGTCAGATGGGGGGGGGGGGGGGGGGGGGGGGCGACGGTTGCGAACGCCCCCCCCCCCCCCCCTTTGAAAATCCTTTCTTTTTTTTCTTTTTCTTTTTAAGGTAAAAATTACGTTTTTCTTAGTTTCAAATATCAATGATAGTAAAACTACTCATAAAACATTGACTACAGTGCTTTTTGGACTGTGAAATTGTGTGTCCGTGCTAAATTTTTTGACGTGCGAATTTTATTTTACTCCTACCCCCCCTCCCCCTCCCTCCCCCCCCCCCCCCCCCCCCCCCCCCCCCCCCCTTGGGCAAAAGTGTCTTACGGGGATGAGTCATGTTAGTAACGTGTGTAGAGGGTTGCTGTTGGATAGGGTATAGTATATTGGAGGAGAATGGGAAGGTAATAGAACAATCAATTTGGGATTAAGATTGGGACAAGCTACTGCAGTCACCTGATACTGAGCAGGGGATAGAACACACCGTTTAATACAGTATTAATATTATTAACCTTTAGAGAAGGACCGAGAGAAGGGCTACCTTAAAATACATTTCCATGCAAATAGAGGGCGCAAATCAATGTATTGGAGTGTCCAGACAATGCCGGACACGCGCGTGTGATGAATTGTATGGGGTTATATAAATAATATAATCAAAATCCAAAGTTACAGTTGAAACCAACGGAAATTCAAAATGTATGGCCGTTCGTGTCCGCCATTAATGAAATAAGATGCCGTACACACCGGCGATTACACAATTTCGGCAACAGCTCTTAATTAATAATCAATTTCCAACCGTATCGACGGCAACTCTCGAAGGCAAGGGAGCAAATAGAGGCAAGGGAGTAAATATCCCCGGCTAAACCTTAAAATTCCCCTGGATCTTATGTAAATTGTGTCCCACAGCCTAGCAACTTTTGCTTTGAAAGGGGCCCCTAGTTAAAATGCTGTCTACTTATCTTCAGGAATATATCGGGGAATATATATTTCTTTTGTTTTACACATCCCCCGGTACGGAGGTGATAGATTGCCTCTATGAACCAGAGGGGGAAATGTGTAAAAGTGGCCCCTGGTTCCAAATTTCCTTATTTCAAACTCTTCGAAAGATGATTAGTTCAATATTAATTTTTAATGGCCGTGACAAAAGTTCAGTTTTTGCATAGGCCTACTAGGCCTAATTATTACTATTAGTTGGTGCTGGATTATCACGTGGCACGTGGTGGCCACTGGCGCCGACGAAGGAATAATAATGCCACCGGTCGGTGGGCGAATTCCTATCTGCTCACAGATTTAACTATCTGCACTGCACCACCCCCATCCACCTCATGAAACCACCCATTAGCGCGGCGGCATGATACGCATCACGGTAGAGACGAAACAAGTCCAGGAATAACAAGGGAGAACAACGCGACTAAAACAAATAACAATGGGAATGCCCTGGGACGACAAGCGCAATATTAAAACAAACAAAAATCAATTTAATATCAATGACATTTTTATTTAGAGTCCGCAGACCCTCCGTTTTTGGAGGTAAAATATTTAGAGTCCGCAGACCCTCCGTTTTTGGAGGTAAAATATTTAGAGTCCGCAGACCCTCCGTTTTTGGAGGTAAAATATTTAGAGTCCGCAGACCCTCCGTTTTTGGAGGTAAAATATTTAGAGTCCGCAGAACCTCCGAATCAGGAGGTAAGATATTTAGAGTCCGCAGAACCTCCAAATTCGGAGGTAAGATATTTAGAGTCCGCAAAAACTGCAATACTGGAGTGTCTGCGCCCGTCGCAAAAACTCCAATTTTGAAATTCAAAAGTGTGAATTCTGAATGTGTTTTCTTTAGAGTCCGCGGAACCTCCGATTTCGGATTTGTGCACCCGGCGCAAAAACTCCAAATTGGGAGTTTCTGCGCATAATACGCAGACCCTCCGAATTCGGAGTTTTTGCGACGGGCGCAGATACTCCGAAATGGGAGTAACTACATACATGGATTTTTACGGTAATTTTGAAGGGAGAATAATAAGAAAAAAGAAGCCTTGCCCGTACACTATAGAGTTTTTTCGTCGCCTAAATGAGAGTTACGTTTACGATGATCCGAAAATAGTTATACTTCACCGGTCGCGCTCACGGGAATTGAAGTGAGACACAGGCAAATGTTGCCAAGTCCGAGAACATCCACAGTTTCCTACTTTCAATATTATTTCACCGTGAAATTCGAATAGATAGGCTACGGCACGATTTAGAGAATAAGGAAATGGACATTTTATTCAAAATCACCCTCATTTCTCACTTTTCTTTTTAAATCAAACCTGAGATAATTTAAACTTGAGACATATATCACATATACACATGTACAAAACAATTGAATTTGTTCACAAGGGTCATTTTTGCAGCCTCCTTACTTTTCATATCTTACTATAATTTGTCTTATGTTGTATCGGTGTATGTGTAGATGTATGTGGGGGTGTAGGGGTTGTATGTATATGTATGTATCCTGAAAAGGCTCTCTCATTTTGCGTCTAAAAGTCGCGAACGATGCACTGATACAAGATGATGACTTGACACGGGTTATAAGCTATAAATGGCCGAAAACCGTACAGAATTTAACAAGATATGGGCAAACGAACAAAAATAAAACGTAATAAATCATATTTTTTCAATAGTTAGTTTTTCAAATCCTCACTTGTTTCCTCACTTCACTTCCTCAAACAAAAGAAGTGAACATTGTCACAAGGGTCTTTCGGTATTTTAATCTGATGGTGTGATACTTTTGATACAGTAACAGTATCAGTGCAGTTTTATTCTTTCTATCTCTATCAAAATAAATGGAACAAAATTTTTGATTATTTGTGACAATTTTGACGAATTATGTTTTGATATGTTGTATATGAATTAATGATAAATATAAACATGAGTATTCATAGTAAAAAGTTTAGATTTCAAACATCACAATTTGAAATGATTAAATGATATTTGTAACATGTCGATCTTTTTTGTTTGTTTTTGTTGATATGCTAAATGATAAATGATATATTTGATGTTGTGAATGAATGATACGGTATATGATAAATGTGTAAAATGATAAATGAAAATCAATTTATCGCAATTTTTTTATTTTTTTTTAAAAAACCACCAAAACCCTGAAATGAGGACACGCTTGGTTTGTCGCCTTAAATTTAGCATAATGTTTATATTTAAAGGTAGATGACCCGATCACATTTTCGTAACACAGAATTATTTCAAACATACGGTGATTTTCATATCATATGAAAGCTCGTATTTTTCTCATCATCATACTGAAATTTGACAGCCTAAATCGGTATAATTACGGAGAAATCGATGAAATAACGTCGAATTACCGCGAATGGTGGTAACCACCGATATAGTTTGTGTACTACTCAATGGGTACAGTTCACGGCATCTTGTGCGTCTAAAATAAGAACCATTAGAGCAGAGGTGGGCAACCTACGGCCCGCGGGCCGCATGCGGCCCGCCAGTGTGTTTTTTGCGGCCCGCGAGATGTATCAAGAAAAAAGAAGAAAAAATAGTATATTTTACATCATCACAAAAAACGAGCTAGCTAAAAGTATACAGATGAAAAAAATTCGCGCGCTACGCGCGTATATGTGTCCCCAAAGTGACATATTCTTTAGTAACGGCTTGTTTAGAGCCAAAATATAGCAAATACACCTCAATCGTGCCAAAAATAAGTTTCAAGTCGACAATGTTCGCTCGCTACGCGCGCATTTCTTGACTCAGAACAATCTTGTCGGTTGACTTTTATTATTGCCCCCCCCCCCAATATGAAGAACGCCACTATCATCTGTACTGTATTGAGATTACGTTTTTGTGAAGATTATTAAAGCACACACACCGATTGCATGCTTGAAAGTCTTCGTTGCTACAAAATTTGGTTAGGTGCGCCCAGTTAATTTTTCACTCCTTATATCTGGCCCATTCGTTCAAAAAGGTTGCCCACCCCTGCATTAGAGCTATGCAACTCAAACTTTGGAACACGACTTTTTTAAGGATGACCTTTCATGTAAAATAAAAAAACTTCAAGTTGAAAATCGGAAAATCTACCTTTAAAGGCATATGAATCATGGCAATATTTTACATGCGAAGTTCATCAGCTATTTTTGATATAACCACCCCAATTTGCTCTTTCTTTTTGAAGCTGTATTGAGAAGGTAATTTTGAAATTTAAGTTTGTTTTCCATAAAGAGGTTTATTCAATGTCGTACTATTTTGTTCATATTTTTTGGCAAAAGCACGAGTGTTTTCAAACACTGTGAAGATATGAAAAATAATAGTAATTCAAAATTACACTCAAACACGTTTTGACTTAAATGAAATGCCATGACATGGCTTGATTATGAATTTAATTCATATGATTCAAGAAACATTGAAAACGTATTTTTGGGATGCATGATACTTATTACATTGTTTATATTAGTATACATTACGTATTATAATTTGATTAATTGTATATATGATTTCAAGAAGTAATAAAAGCACGAGTGTTTTCAAACACTGTGGAAACGTAAAAAACACAAAAAACCCACTTCCCTCCAATCAGACTCAATATACTTTGTGCGATAAAGAACCACGCACCCACCGTTTATATTGAACATCCTTTTTTCTCTTTCCAGCCCGTTTAGGCCTATAGGGACTTTTTATTTTATGACATACAACAATAAATTAACAAAATCCAAAAATAACACTACAAAAATACATCAAATACAGACAAGGCATCAACATTCAGACGCCACAAGTGCCAGACAAAGTTTTACTATTATATAGGCACATAATGCTATTTTTTTAAAGAATACCTTATGAATACAATATTATGAAAACAATATCCCCCATCATTTGTTATGAGATGCCATTCGTTTATTCCTTTCTGCAATAGCTTTCTCAGATTTTTCAGTCATTTTTCACCAATGGTTTAAAGACATAAATACTGAGTTTCTTTTCTTCAACTCTGCATCTATAAATATAACGTTTTGCCAAAAGAATAATTATATTTTTGAAAAAGTCGAACTCTTCATTAAATAAGCCAAGACATATAGGCCTATTCTGATAATTCATTGATAAAAGATATTTAGCCCAGTTTCATCAATGCACTAAGATTGCTCTAAAAATCTTTTGTTACATTACACTCCCACATGAGATGTTTTACAGTTTCTCTATTCACTTTGCAGAAACTACATATATCAGTTTCTTAACTAAAAATAAGTTGTTGGTAGAATATTATGAATATAACAAAACTGGAAATATCTTGTATATGAGTCCATACAGCATTTAAAAGCTAATGAGTACCCTTCCTTCCAGTCATTAATTGGCTGTGACAAATTGATATCAAATTGCGCCTTGCCTTCCCAGTACTGCTTCGCATTTAGTATTACATGGTACCTTATCTTTTCATAGGAAAATTTACAGACTCTTCTTGTTAATAAAATATCCGTCATCAGCTGTTCGTTCCTCTCATAATTACCAGTCAATGATCGGATTCAATTAAATCTTAATTTTGGAATTTTACCATATAATTTTATCAACAATCTCGTACTTTTTACGTAACTTCAACCATCCTTTCAGAATATCTTTCAAAAAACAGTTGCTTATTTTGTTAACATTTAAATCACACACGTTAGCTGGCTCACATTGCCAAATCCAATCACCACCAATTTTCTTAATTTCATTATCAAACAAAATCTTCCACTTGCCCTCATTATTAGGGTCAACAAACCTTTTAACCCATGATATTTTAATAGCATCTCTATAATCATAGATGTTAGTCATGTTCAAACCACCTTCATCAACTTTATTGTACATGGTGTCCCTGTTTATTTTGTCTTGTTTACCATTCCAAATAAATTTGAATAACAACTTCTCAATTTTTTTCAAAAACGAATCAGGAGTAGGCCTATTTGGTAGAACAGATAATAAATATGTGCGCTGAGAAATAGCTAAAGATTTGATAACTAACACTCTGAACATCTACATTGAACATCTACACAATAATTTAAAACAAATATTTAAATAAACGAACCTATAATGTAGGTAGTCTATAGCATTATTGCATAAATATATCTTTAAAGATACCATGAAACAAACAAAAAACCACAATAAAAACCACCAAAAAAAACACACACAAAAAACCACAGTATCAAAGCAACCAGAAAGTACGACAACACCTTGCAACATATAGGCGCACTATACACCTAACACAAAAAGTTACGGACCTGGTACTTTGATGTTGGCTAATCCAAAATCAACACACAATCAATACCAGAAATATATATTAAATGTGCAAATTATCTTCTCCGTACTTTGATACATCATCCACAGAAAACTTGAGTGGCTAGTTTTAAAGTTATGGTGATTTAAATGACTACAATAACGAACACAAAGTTGTTGCACTAAATTATGATTCTATGGGATAGCATTGCTTAGTGTGTGATACGCAGTGAAAATTTAAACGTGTGTGTGTAAAGACGCTCTGTCGATGCCTGTTACTAATCCAGATTCCTGACTGGTTCAGATATTGCACAGTGGACAATATATATTAATGATAACCCATAGAAATGTAGTTCTAGTGCAACTTTGTTGTACAGTGCTCAACAAAAGAAGGTCATACACAGCTATGCTTGGCAATTGAAATCATCATAACTTTAAAAGTATCCATTCGATTTTAATGAATGAGGCATCAACTAGGGAGAGAACGTTTACATATTTAATGTATATCTCGAATTTTGGTACTAATTAGTGATTGCTCTCAGCACATCAAAGCACCTGGTCTCAAGGGCGTCCCCAGCGGGGTGGGGGTGTGACACCCCCCCCCCCCCCCCCCCATTCATCAAATCTTTCGGCAAAATCTGCCCCATTCATCAAATCTGTCGGCAAAATCATGGTACACACGTGCTTCCGTCGGTGCATTTACGATTTTGACCATGCATTTTTTCGGCGGTTTTAAGGAAAATGTCATTGCTACCCACCCCACACACTTATCAAGATTTCAGCTGCTGGGAGTCTGTAAAACAAATTGTCGGCAATCGGAACCTCTACACCCCCTCCCCCCACCCCCACCCCCATTCAAAAGGGTCGGAGGACGCTCCTACATGGTCTGGAGCTTTTTGTGTTAGGTGTATACCACCAACAGGGGGCTAGTGAGGATTCAGAGAGAGGTTATAAAATCCCCACTTTTCTGTACCCTCTAAGTCGAATTCTATATTAGGCCTACAAGTCAGATATATTACGTTGGAGCCAAGGGACCATGTTCGCAGCTCCATCTAATGAGAAAATGAAACTGTCAACAACGTGGTTAAACTGTGTATTGTTATTCTGATTAAATCTAACTAATCAAGTTTTGAATAGCAAATTGTCAATAACATTAACATTTCCCCTTTACGTGGATTACGAATCTTCATTTCATCGTAATTTACGATGAAATGAAGATTCTATATTCATTCTTAAACTAAGCTGAAGAATTTGATATACTTCACGATTGTAAAATAACCTTTTTGTTTCCCTTTGTGTTTGTGTTTGTCTTTTAAAATATTCCACCGTGAAATGATACGTAATTGATGAAAACGGATCACACAAAGGATTCATGGCGTGAGATGAATCGGAAAATATTCAACATTCAAAGCACTTCTTATTTTGAAAATCGTACCTTCGGTGAAAAACCTTTCATTTCGTATTGCAATCAGGGGGAAATATGAATTCAAATTCATGTGGTGATTTCGTACCTTCGATATGGTTCTCCCAGAACTTAATGTTCTTGGGACTCCCCTGTCGAAGCCTGCTTACCGTGGTTCGATGTTTTGATCTGACTAATTTGCATCTTCCTCGGAGATGCGGGCATTCCAAACTGAAGTATTTCTAATATTTCAAACTAGAAACACGGGTTACCCTGACGTGACGTCACCCCATGTCACGCGCCAGCTCGTCACCCAAATTTCGCTTGGACACCTCGCAAGTAATCCAAACTACTTCTGCTTTTTATCGCAGTGGGGTCGGGCGGCCGGGCGATCAAAACATCGAACCACGGTAAGTAGGCTTCGACAGGGGAGTCCCAAGAACATTGAGTTCTGGGAGAGACTCCCCTGTCGACCTGCTTGCCGAATGGTTCGATGTTTTGATCTGACTAATTTGCATCAACCCAGTTTAGCACAGAACACTGGAGGAGGTGCGTAAAAAGCCAGCCACCGTGTGTATTATTTATTAATTTGGAGGATCAGATCTTGAAAGGCCCACATCATACTGATGTCAGAACCAAAAAATCGAACCAAGGTGAGCTTAGCTTCAGTCTAGCGTTTTTTCTCAAAACCCAAGAAGCCTAGCTCAAACCTACAAATAAATAACTGATAGACCAACTAACCTATTTTCGTGGATTTCTGCCCGCAACTGGTCCGGCTAGAACCGTGCGGGCGAATTGGCCCCTGAGCGAGTTTCCGTTAATGCTCCTGTAGTAGGCAGCGGAAAACGTTGAGGCGGCTTTCCATGAAACAGCCTCGCATATTTCCCTCACGGACAACCCCCGGTGGTAGGCCCATGAGGTAGCAATGCTACGAGTAGAGTGTGCCGTAACACGCTCGTCATTTATAATTGCATTGGAGTCTTTGACTACCTGAACCAGCCAACGAGCTATTGTACTTTTCGCCGCGGGCTTATGTGGCTCGGAGTGCGTCAAAAATAGTTGATCATTGTTTTTACCTCGCACTCCGGACGTCCTATCTGAGTAATACCTTAGACAGCGAACGGGGCACCATAACCTATCATCGTGCACAGATGAACCCGCACTGAGAGAGGGAAGGTAAAGGGTGGAGTACGAGTGTGAACTAGTCTCGTTCTTGGTTACAAAGCCAGGAACAAAAGACATCGTCACACCCGCGCGTGAAAGAGACATAGATGAATATCGCTGTAATTGGTAGAAGTATGCTTTCGTAACTATAATTTTGTGTTTTTGGCATCACAGTTTGTAAACTCGTTCTGATTTAAAAACTGGTCCAGCAGCGTCCAAGGGCAGTAAACGCTCGAGGACCTCTGGTAAGAAGTCTTCTTCCTGAGGGTGCGGCGCCTGCCATCCACTCGTCCGGGGAGCTCTTAGCTCCTCTGCAGACAGTGGTGTCACCGGTTAATTGAGCTATAAACAGATTGAAAAAGCCAACCCCAGCGAAAATCAATAGCTGCATTGTACTGGTTGTCAACTGAGACTTTTATTGCTCACGCGCGTGACGAGGCACTTTCAACCGGTCGTGTTCACCAGAGTGTAACTATTTGACCTCATTATGTGTGTATATTATAACAGACGACACGTTTTGTGAGAACCGGGCGGAACCGGCCGTAACCGGCGGTCAACGGGCGGTCGAGTTTTGACGTGATCCCTAGGTATTTTTATTTATCCGCCTTGGTTAAAAATGAACCAATTAAAAAGAGTTTACCCTTATAAATATGTATGAGGTGTAATAACTGGTTATCAGAGCTCTTTATAATTCAAAATACTATAGTAACATACTTTGCCATTAAAGGCTGGTGTGCTGTAAAAGTGGTGATTTTCGCCAGGGCTTATTTTCTTCGATCTGTTTTATAGTGAGCTCATGAAGGTTATCGGCGCAGGATGAACGATCATAATGGTTGATTTAGGTTGTGAGCTGGTATAACTGTTGTCTACTTCGTACACCGGGTAACATTGCAGTGGCACACTATCGAAAAACACCCTCTAATACTTCGCCATGCGAAATATATCTTCTTCCATCCGAGAAGCGCCCCCAAAGCACGGTCTACTATTAATTCGACCACAGAACTGCGCTTTAAGCACACTAGGAATGATGTTTTTGATGCATAATTCACGTATAAGGGAGTAACATCATTCATAACGCGCTAATATTGAATTTGACCATGAACATAACACGTAAAAGGTGCTATCTCTTAAGCTGTGTAAGAGTTTCTATTTATCGTAAAAAGCGATTAAATTATCTGTCCATGTTCGGACGTATAAAGGCTTTTTACTACTACTTGAAAGAAACGTAGCTATATCGCAGGAAAATATTTTAGGCGAGGACCAATGTCAAGACTTATCTATCTATCTATCTATAACGTATACTCTGCAATGTTGCAAAATGCAATATCCAACAGAGGAATGCATAATGGCGACAATTGAAAATAGACATTAGAATACATAATCTTAATCTACAACTACAACTACACATGATATGGGCAATATATTATAATTTTTGAATGCAGTGCTTGAAAATTTCAAGAGATTTGGCATTGTACATTGAGTGTTGAGGGTGTCAGTGAATTCCAGTCCTTAATTGTGCGGGGATAGAAGCTGAACTTATATGAGTCGGTGTGAGTTGGAACGATACTAAGTCTCTGTGGATGGAATTGCCTGGTTTGAACAGCTTGTCTGCACAGGTAGTGCGGGATAGATTATTGCTGAGTTCGACTCCCAGATATGGATAATGGGATACATTTTCAAGGATATCATTTTGCATTTTATAAACATACTCCGTAGGAGCTCTCTTGGTGGTGACACGTAGGGTTTTGCATTTACGAGTATTAAATGACATCTGCCATTTAGACGACCATTCTACTAGAGAGTTAAGATCTTTCTGCAATGATTGTGAATCCTTCTGAGATGAAATCGATCTGTATAATAGACAGTCGTCTGCAAACAAACGTATTTTAGTTGAACTATCTAGATTATCTGAAATATCATTTATATAAATTAAGAACATGAGAGGCCCTAACACTGTCCCTTGAGGAACACCTGATTTTACAGGAGACGGTTCTGAGCATTTCCCATCAACAACGACCTGCTGTGTTCGGGATGTCAACCATTTTGTGATCCAGGTTAAGATGTTGCCACGTATTCCATAGAAATCTAGTTTCTGAATGAGTCGTTGATGATTCCACACCAGTAAATAATTTCAGTCCTTGTAGAGACGACAATCAAATGTTTTTTCTTAGCTTTCATCCTGTGGCCCATTGATTATAGAATTAATCAGAAATGGTACTTATTGCTCCCAAATGATTAAAGTTGTAGTTTAATCCTGATTTTAGGACTACTACCTAATACCACAGTGGAAAAAGACATATTTTCAATGCATTTTGTAGGTTTTTTGGATGTATTTTGATTGTAAATGATCTGGCAACATTTCTCAACTTTTTCTGATAAATGAGGGCGCTACACCAACTGTCCAACTTTGGGGTCTTATTGCTCAGAACTTTCGGGGATACCATATATATTTGTTTTGATTAAATGATCAAATATATCATGAAATTTAAGGAAAATGTCAAATTGAAAATTCCAGTCGCTTTATAAGCGAGAAAATGGGCTTTTTGTAACTACCATTTTACATGTTAACGCATAGGGAAACCATTTGGTGGTGTGGATTCTGAAGATACTGGTCTTTGCTGGAGTGTTATCATATCGCCTGCTTAATATCGGCTGTTTTGATGATATTTTGAATGAGTCTTCTACCACAAAAGTTCAATTTGCTTGAAATTCACTGCGATCGGGTTCAATTTGACATTTCCACTACTAAACAATGGTAAGATAGGGCAAAATATTCGATTTCATAAGAAAATTATACAGGCAAATTACTCGATGAAAAAATAGCTCACCGAATTCGACAGTCTTGTCATCATCGGCAACAGTGTAAAAAAAGTGAAATCATTGATAAGCTTACTACATCATGCCATTCACCTCCTATGTTACGGTCATATTAGAAGCTCAAATTATAATAAATAGCTGCCTTGAAGTATACTCGCCTTGCAAACAAGGTCAATCTGAGAGTTAGTGGAAAGTGAAATTAAGATTAAGGTGGTGTCTTTTTTATGTTGAAATCAGTCTTAAAAAGATTAGTCTAGATCCCTAGGCTATGCCAGAGACCGGAGGTCCAGTCTACCTTGAAGCAGCTATTTAATGACTCAGGTTAGTTTTGTGATGAATCAAAGCATACAATATCGGCTAGTTGAATTGATAAAGCTTCAAAATTCAACAGTGTGGGAAGGATACATTGCCTAGCTATTGGATTTTGAAGCTTACTTTGAATT
Organism: Ophiura sarsii; assembly: GCA_035610835.1. Classification (NCBI taxonomy): domain Eukaryota; kingdom Metazoa; phylum Echinodermata; class Ophiuroidea; order Amphilepidida; family Ophiuridae; genus Ophiura; species Ophiura sarsii. Next base: position 76,203,342 of record CM069446.1, read on the forward strand.
CTACTAGCCTAGTGTTATGTGTGCAAATTGGGGACCTATTTTTGCAATTGCTACATCTAATAGATTCATTTGCCAGTCATAAATTATCCCCCGATCAAATCAGCATGCCCCCCCTCCCCCCCCCCCCCCCCCCCCCCATGTATAAAAAAATAAAAAATAAAAAATAAAAAATAAAAAAGTTTTTTTTTAAAATTAAGGGGTCTAGAGGGTTTCAGTATCCATGATCAAAAAGTGTTTAAAAAATACATTGATTAGATCAATTCACATGATCAGGTTTTATGTGATTCAGCATAGTTTGCATGTAGGGCAAGCCAAATATCCAACCTAATCATATTTCATGGTATTTCACAGTAAACTTAGAACAGAGTGCTCCACTTTGCTGTAAAAATTACAAAAGCAGGTGAAAAGATGTAAATTAACATTATAATGACTAAAATGGACACTGTTACTTCTTCTTTCCACATTCAGTCCTAAAATATTAATTGGTGTGACCCAAAAAGGCAAGGTTATATTTTGACATTTTGCTGTCTTCAGTAGATAGTACATGTTTAAGGGGTAGGCCAAGATTGGCTCTGATTTAAAATGGTAAAAAAATCATGTGTAGCTCATTGTTTTTGCAAAAGAATAGCTTTTATATCATTATGAGGATTGAAATTGAAAGTAAAAACAATAAAAATTAAAACAATTGTCCCTTTAGATTCCACACCAGTAAATAATTTCAGTCCTTGTAGAGACGACAATCAAATGTTTTTTCTTAGCTTTCATCCTGTGGCCCATTGATTATAGAATTAATCAGAAATGGTACTTATTGCTCCCAAATGATTAAAGTTGTAGTTTAATCCTGATTTTAGGACTACTACCTAATACCACAGTGGAAAAAGACATATTTTCAATGCATTTTGTAGGTTTTTTGGATGTATTTTGATTGTAAATGATCTGGCAACATTTCTCAACTTTTTCTGATAAATGAGGGCGCTACACCAACTGTCCAACTTTGGGGTCTTATTGCTCAGAACTTTCGGGGATACCATATATATTTGTTTTGATTAAATGATCAAATATATCATGAAATTTAAGGAAAATGTCAAATTGAAAATTCCAGTCGCTTTATAAGCGAGAAAATGGGCTTTTTGTAACTACCATTTTACATGTTAACGCATAGGGAAACCATTTGGTGGTGTGGATTCTGAAGGGGAACCGTATCGAACGCTTTTTGGAAGTCTAGTATTAGTACATCTGTTTGGAGTTTGTTATCGAGATTACGGGAAAGATCTTCGACTGTAATTATGAGTTGAGATTCGCAAGAGTGCTGAGCCCTAAAACCATGCTGAAATGATGATAGTACATTGTGATTTTCAAGGTGTGACATAATATGTCGAAATAAAACATGTTCAAATAGCTTACACGTTACAGACGTCAATGACACGGGCCTATAGTTGGCGGGAATACTCTTATCACCTTTTTTAAATATGGCTGTAATATTTGCGGTGAGCCAGCCAGTTGGAATATCTCCCGTGTCGAGCGACTGCTGACAAAATATGTGTTATAATTGGAGCAAGCTCCATACTAAGATATTTCAAGATGGTAGAAGGTATGCCATCTGGACCACTAGCTTTTTTGGGGTCGATATTACTCAAGAGCTTTTCAACACCCTCGGGATTGATAGTAAGGGGTTCAATTGAGGGCACAGGTGTACCAGCTACACGCGGAACATGGGATAAATCTTCGGTTGTAAAAACACTACTGTACTGCCGACTCAGGGCATTTGCTTTGTCTGTTGCATTAACCATCTCTTTTCCATTAACCTTCAGTGTGGATATACCTGTACCATCTCGCTTAAGACTTTTCACATGACTCCAGATTTTTTTACTCACAGATGGATTTGAATTTGGTTTCAAGGGATCCTCAAGGAGGCCTAGCAAGTATTCATTTTTTGAATGACTGAGCTCCTTTTGCACTGTTTTTCTTAACTTTGTGAATTTTCCCCACATGTTGACACTTGGATTGCGTTTATAAGCATTGTAGACTCTCTTCTTTTTACGAATTAGTCTACGGATTGATCTGGTCATCCAGGGAACATCCCATCTTTGTTTGATCATTTTTTGAGGTACATGAGCTTTTAACATATCATTGACCTTTGATTTGAGCAATGTCCAATTACCACTAGTAGATCGTTGCTCGTAATCTGTGGATTCAAAGAAACTATTATGAAATTAAGAGGCATCCTTACGGATCCCTTCCTCATTCATTTTCCTGAAAAGAAAGATCTTACGAGGTGGTTTCCATTTTAGTTTAGCCTTGATGTTAACGGTGGCTGTTACTACTTTGTGGTCACTCATGCCTATGTAATTCTTAACATGCTCTACAAGATTAGGATTTGTGGTGAATAGGAGATCTAATATGTTCTCTAAGCGTGTTGGTTCATGGAAATGCTGATGCAAACCATGTTCCTCAACAATATCTAGCAGGGCACGGTTTACTTTGTAGCCATACTGTGGGTTAGTTTTTTATGTTGTGTTTCTTCCAGTCTATACTGGGGAGGTTAAAATCTCCACCTAGAATTATATTTGGAACTACACCATTACAAGACAATTTCTGTAAAGATGCACCTAATTCAACCACAGGTACTGGGTTCTCATTAGTTGGTCTGTAGTAGGAAGCAATGAACAATGGCTTACCACCTACTATGTTTATCTTACACCAGTTAATCTCGCATTTGGTATCAAGATTGACCTCAGTTGAAGATACAAGGTTGTCTGTTATCGCAACAAATACACCACCACCGTGAATATTCCTATCTTTTCTGGAGATAGTATATCCTGGTGGAAACACTTCTGAGGAGGAAAATGTGGCATCTATGTGGGATTCCTGTCTAAAGATAATGTCTGGCTTGTGGGTTTCAACGAGATCCAAGAGGGCATGTTGCTTACGATCACTTTTTAAGCTCCTACAGTTAACTAACATGATTTTTACCGTTTTTGGTTTGGTTTTGTTGGCTTTGGGGCGAGAACTCGATGTTACCATTTTATCTGCCTGGAAAGACTGCGGATTATCCAACGAATCTTCCAAGCTGTCAAACATATTTGAAAGCTCAAGATCAGATATTGTGAATAAGGATGACTTGGAAATATTTGGAAGGCAGCATATAGGACACTCCCAATATATTACCTTTCCCTCTATGGCTTGATTGACGGGAAAGATCCCTTCACAGCTTGCATGAGTCCATTTGCTGCACTCATTACATTGGAGTGATGGGATATCAATCTCAATGTCGTCCTTACAGATCGAGCATTGTGGTACTTGGATGTTAGGTCCGGGATAACACTGAATATCCCCAGATAATATTAGGAATAATAACAAGAAAACCTGCTTTATCGGAGACTTATGGGTGTTTTTCAAGTTCCAATTTACAAATCTGGAACTTGAATTTTTCAAAGGAATGGATATTGAAAGGATTTGAAGACTAGGTTTTGTGTGTATCCAATCTAGACAAGGAGATGATTCATGGACAATGGGGATATGCTGAACGCTTGTTTCAACACTTGTACATTTGGTTTTCACATGTAAAAATAGAGAATATTTGTTTAAACTCCCAAAGTAGTGAAGGTTATTGTTCTTAAATCTACAAAGTTTGCTCAAGTTCAGGACATCATAGTTATTGTCTATTGATTGGGTTTGGTTCCATTTATGATCACTAGAATTTATAATCATTGTTGATTGATAGCAGGTGTCAAAGTCTGGGCAGTCAATTCTGTTTAAGTCGAGTGGTGTCCAGAATCCTAGCATAATAATAGCAGCTACCAAAGCACAGAAAAATCCGTTCTTCTCCATGATGTAGGTGTTTATCGTCTAGTACATACAAATTGAAACGTTCCTACCTCAATAATCTGATGAGATCATGCTTTTTGGAGCTATCGTGCTCCTGACGTTGGCCAAACGACCAAATCATGAAGGGCTGGTCTTGTTGGTTTACTACCAGTGGATTGGTAGGATATTGCTGTTTTATAACGGATTGGTTTATGATGATCGCGGCACAAGTGGTAACACACGGTGATGGTTTGGTACTCATATGTTTCATTTAATCTGGTTTGTTTACAAGTTGATATAAAATAGTGAAACGACCTCACCTTTATTATCTGATGATTACGTGCTTTTGTGTTTGGGTACAACGGCTTTGTACGGATGATCGACGATTAGGTAACAAGTAGCTCTGAGTCGTATCACGCTATGGGTATACACATACGAAGATCCCGCTGTACTTTTGGCCCAGATCACTGTACTTTCATCAAAATTTCTCCGGAACTGATTCATAAACTCCACAGATAATGGTATCGGAGTGTTCCAGAAACTATAGTAAAGCAAGTGTTGCAGAAATTTTCGTCCAAATAGATATCTTTATCGATAATTTGGAGATAATATTCGGAGGACGATGCACCCATGTCCTCATTAAATCGACGCCATTAACTCATAAAGTTACAATTTTAGACCGAACGACGGCTATCCAGTGCTATATCCATATTGAATTATCTCACATTTCGAGGGAGACGGTATATGAATATTTATATACTTTTTCGTGTCTGCCATTGGTCCACATTGATCTCCCGCGAAACCCCACACGAACAATCTGCTCATTACGCATTCATCCCATATTTTGGAATAGCGCTCGTGTAGCTCTATACGAAGGTCATAAGATCAAATCCAATGTACGTAGACCCTTTTCCGGGTTGAGGATGGGGACAGACTGGGTGGGAAGCCAGACGACGGTGGCCACGCGAAACCTAAATTTTGAATTTATATTGGAAAAACACGTAATCGCGAATGTTAATCTTATCATTTTGAAAAATTCATCATAATTAGATGATTTTTTTCCCAATCCAAAACCGTTGGAGTTGGCTAACCTTCTCAATTGTAAATGCTGTTTTTTTAATTATTTTCATCGTTAACCGGGCGATGACTGTTAAAAATATTTCAAAATGGTTCACTCCCGTTGCCATATTGGGTCGTCCGCGTGGCCAGCGTCGTCTGGGGGAGTAGCACAGAGAGTGAGCCCTCTATTGGTACATACACCACAGTGTCGCAGGCCAGAGAGTGTGGGTCCGAGAGTGTTATTCATAGAGTGACAATAGCCTGAGACTAGAATACCATGAGATAAGAAGCACTATCATTCTTGTTATGTGCAGCGATCCAGGTCTAACCCGGACTAATACGGTATTGTTATAGTTGATGGCCAATCGATTATCATCATTCAATTTTTTTGTAGCACAACCTCATTGTAATAACTGCGTTCAGACAGGCGTAAATTCGTCCAGAGTAAGATCGGATTAACGATTGTCCATGTTAAACTTCGGAGTAGTGACCGTGTGGACGGCACCCGTGTTAACTAATCCGACCTTAATCATGTTAATTCGACCCGATTTAATCCTGAGATTTCTCATGAGTAACGCGCTTAACACGAGCTGCAGTTCGGAGTAGCACGCCCGTGTGGATGGGGTCCACCCGCTAGTCATAAGGGTCGCTAGTCATAAGGTTCATAAGTCATAAGATGCGCTAGTCATAACGTGTATTTTCCTATACCACGAGTGCGCTAGTCATAAACGTATATGAGGGTTCACTAGTCATAAAAATGAGGGTCAGTAGTCATAAGGCCCGCTAGTCATAAATATGATAGAGGTCCGCTAATCATAATATGAAAAAGGTTCGCTAGTCATAATATACCAAAAGGTTCATTAGTCATAATCACAATAGGGGGTCGCTAGTCATAAAATATCTAAAGGTTCGCTAGTCATAATAAAAAAGGTTCGCTAGTCATTTTTTTATTTATTATGACTATCGAACCTTTTTGAAGAAATAACGGTCCGTTAGTCATACATTTTCACACGGTCCGCTAGTCCGCTAGTCATAATTTTTTAAGGTCCGCTAGTATACCTAATTAATATTTTAAAAAAGATGCGCTAGTCCCTTTTTTAAAGTCATATTTTTGGGCCTACACAAAATAGCCCGCGCGCTTATAGTTATGAATTAAAAGGTTTGCCAGAAAAACTAAGATAAAGGCCTAAACAAAAAATAACTAAATTATAATACCTGTTAATTAATTTGCTGATTTAAACC